>JANAVB010028818.1:23105717-23183929 GCA_029216955.1 Iris pallida | reverse complement strand
TAGGAGGCCTAACACTAATTTCTCCTCATAGTCCCTGGCGTAGCCTATATATATCCTCTATTCTCTGGCTGCCAGATTACCCGATCAGAAATCTGAAACTTTCTCTAAATTCATGATTCATGTAAGGAGAGAAAGAGAGGGCTGCCAAGGAGAAGAAAAGGTTGGAAGATCGTCGCCCACACGACGTCCAACTCGAGAAAAGAATACGTACAAAAGATCTTGGGGTCGTCCGCTCGAGATTGCCAGGAATTACTTGTCTCTTTCCGCGCAGGTATAATTCGTTAACCCTAGTTTCCGTCTATGAAGGCTTAGAACACGTATTAGATCTGTTTAAGTTTCTATCGATCAATACGCACACCAAAGGAAGGGTCCTAGGAATCTCCAGTTCCATCAATTGGTATCAGAGCCACTTTGGATCTACGTATTGATTGATACGTCCATGTTGTCTAATAAACCTGCGCTGTGTAACAGTCGGTAGATGTAGATCTGTTCTAACTCAATTTTGCAGGCATCTTAGATCCAACTATTATGGTCCAATGCATGTTTTTGATTGTGTTGTTAATTAAACCACGGTCATGTCGTGGATGTTGTTGTTGCTGTGGATGTAATTAAAATCACGAGGGTTGATCGTGCTTGTTATTTTAATTTTTCAATCTAGATTATGTGTGAACTCCTTCGGGAGGCATAGGATTGATGTAATTTTAATTATTTTTGATCAATCGTGATGGCGGTGGTGGCTGTTTCTGTGCAGCGCCAGATTTTGGATTCGGATAGTTGAGGACGGAGCAGCAAAGATGACCATAATAGTTGGATATTTTCTCTTATTTTGTCATTTTGTTTTTTCTGATTATGCATGTTTATTATTGTGTGGTTGTTTTTTTAAAAAATCAAGCCTACATTAATAATGGACAACATGGACATAATATCAACTAGTAGAAAAACCTCATTGTTAAATAACTAAGTGGGAGAGGATATTTATTTAGTAAATCCTATGGTCTCCATTACTGGTTTGTAGGTGATATAATTATACTTGCGTGTTGGCTTTAGTGCTTTCCTCCATATCGGATGAGTATAATTATGGATTACCAGTACAAACTTCCTTAGGGATAATTGTAGAAAGTTACCTAGTATGTGTTCACTTCTCCATCTGAAAGAACTCATTACAAGGTAATGGACTTTGTATTAAGTAATGGTATACACTTAGATACAAATAATGGTATCCTCCCATCGGAGTCACTGCTATTATTTGTATGGCCAGAGCAAGACCAGCATATTAATTTTATTTGTCATAAAGTTATATTGACATGATAGTAAAATTAATAAGAAAAACCTACTTGAACAAAGTCGAATTTGTATACGTCCACAATATCGTGGCATGCTAAATTCATGGTGTTCAAGGTGTTGGTGAATTTCTTATTATTGTTTTGAGGGAATCAATATTTAGTTAATTCAAAAAGGTTTTTTTGCCCTACATAATTTTATTTATGTGATTCTCAGGATTTCAAAAAAATGGGTTCTTTCAGTCCACTTATGGTGATTCTTAAAGAAAACAAACTTACTGGACCTAATTATATTGACTGAAAACGTAATTTGGATATTGTTCTGACTGCTAAGAAGTACAAATATGTACTTATTGAGGAATGCCCACCTAAGCCTGATGTTAACTCTGATGAAGAGGTCAAAGAGGCTTATAAGAAGTGGAAAAAGGTAGATGAGATGGCGCGGTGTTATATTCTGGCATCTATGTCAAATGTACTGCAACATCAGCATCAGGCCATGGCCACTGCTTATGACATGATGTATAACCTCAAGGACTCTTCGGACATCAGAGTAGAGCAGCTAGGCAGTTTGCTATAAAATGTTTGATGAATACAAAAATGGCTGAGGGTGCACCAGTAAGGGATCATGTTCTCAAGATGATGGGTCATCTGAATGAGATAGAGATTCTTGGAGCTGAAATCGATAGGGAATCCCAGGTCGATATCATTCTCGGGACTCTGCCTAAAAGTTTTTACAATTTCTGCCTATAGTCTAGCAGAACTTGCAAAGAGCTACAGGATGCAGAATCTCTCTTTAGACAGAGTGGTCATATTTTTGTTTCTGAAAAGGCTTCTACTTCTAAGCCAAAAGGCGGTAGTAAGAAGAAGAATAACATTCAGAAACAGGCAAACTCAGCAAAGAAGGGCATGGGACCTCAAGGCGCGGTAAAAAAGCCAAAAGGCAAATGTTTCAAGTGCAAAGGCTTAGGACATTGGAAGACTGATTATCCACTTCTCAAACAAGGGATCAAAGAAGGTATATCTCATTTACTAGTAGTTGAAACATGTTTAGCGGTGTTATCTACCGGCACCTGGTGTGTAGATACAGGAGCCACTAATCATGTCTGCAATACATTGCAGGGGTTCCAGGAAACCAGACGGCTCAGTAATGGAGAGATATGCTTGTTCATGGGTGATGCTACAAAAGTATCGGTCGTTGCATTAGGAGATGTTATTTTATCTTTTGGTAGAAATAAGTCTTTGACATTGAGAGATTGTCTTTATGTACCTTCACTTAGAAGGAATTTAGTTTCTGTTTCTATGTTAGTTAAGGATAGATATTCAGTTTATTTTAATGACAATATTGTTATTAGAAGGAATAAATATTTTATCTGTTCTGGTGCATTGGTTGATAATTTGTATGTCACTAATCCTATTTCGCCCACAATACAACTTATAGAAATGAATAATATGTCATCTAACTTAAATAAGAGAAAAGAACCTTCTTGTATGAACCAAACATATCTTTGGCACTTGCGATTGGGCATATTAACCTAAGAAGGATTCAAAGACTGGTTGAAGATGGACCTTTGAGTTCATTGGAAGTAGAGGCACTACCAGTCTGTGAATCCTGCTTGGAAGGTAAAATAACCAAAAGGCCTTTTAAGAAAAAGGGGTATAGGGCCAAAGATGTGTTGGAATTGGTTCTTTCTGATTTGTGTGGACCCATGACTATCCAAGCTAGAGGTGGCTTTGAATATTTTGTTACATTTATTGACGATTATTTAAGGTATGGATACATTTATTTGATGCGCCGTAAGTCTGAGTGCTTTGAGAAATTCAAAGAGTACAAGGCTGAAACGGAGAAACGTTATAGAAAATGTATCAAGTCGTTACGATCAGATCGTGGTGGCGAGTACCTCTTTGGAGAGTTTAGGGATTATTTATCAGAGGCTGGGATTGCATCCCAATTGACTACACCTGGAACGCTCCAACAAATAGTATAGCCGAAAGAAGGAAAAGAACTGTTATGGAGATGGTTAGATCAATGATGAGTTATTCGGATTTGCCAGATTCGTTTTGGAGATATGCCTTAGAGACTGCAGCTTAATTTTGAACTTGGTTCCTTCTAAGTCAGTACCTCTTACTCCCACAGAGCTGTGGATTGGGCGTAAGCCTAGTCTGAAACATGTTCGCATTTGGGGTAGTCCAGCACATGTGCTGAATGGAAAAGCAGAAAGTTAGAATCTCGTACAGAAGTACGCTTGTTTGTAGGCTATACAAGAGGAACAAAGAAGGTTTATTTTATAGTCCTAAGGATCAGAAGGTCATTGTTAGCACCAATGCCCGATTCTTAGAGGAAGACTATGTGATGAACCATAAACCCACAAGTAGAGTTGTTATAGAAGAACTGAGACGTGAGACACCAAGTACTTCAGTACCAACATTATAAGAGGATGAACCACAAATAACTGCACAACGTGTCACAAATGTTACACCACAACCGATAGTACCTCATCGTAGTGGGAGGGTTATGATACAAACTGATAGATATATGTTCTTGGGAGAGTCGTCAGACTTCGTGGAACAAGATTATGATCATTGTACCTACAATGAAGCACTCCAAGATAAAGATGCAGAGTCTTGGCAAAAAGCAATGATATCTGAAATAGAATCTATCGATTCTAATAAGGTCTGGGAGCTTGTAGAACCACCCGTTGGTTTAAAAGCATTGGATGCAAGTGGGTCGATAAGAGAAAAGATGATCAGACGGTAAGGTTGAAACCTTTAAAGCTCGGCTTATAGCAAAAGGTTTTACTCAAAGAGAGGGTATCAATTATGAGAAACTTTTCTCCTGTAGCCATGCTTAAGTCTATCCGGATCCTTTTATCTATTGCAGCTCATCTCGATTATGAGATTTGGCAAATGGATGTCAAGACAGCTTTCCTTAATGGAAGTCCTGAGGAAGATATCTATATGAAGCAACCAGACGGGTTCATTGAAAAGGCCAGGAACATCTTGTTTGTAAGCTCAAGAAGTCCATTTATGGACTTAAGCAAGCTTCCAGATCTTGGAACATATGTTTTGATCAGGTGATAAAATCCTATGGATTTGATCAATATTAGGATGAATCATGTGTATACAGAAAGTGTGACGAAAACGTGGTGGTATTCCTAGTACTTTATGTGGATGACATCTTGCTCATTGGAAATAATGTGAAGGTGTTATCTGATGTAAGGGTATGGTTATCCAAACAGTTTGATATGAAGGATTTGGGAGAAGTAGGTCACATCCTTGGGATCAAAGTTCTACGAGATCGAAAAAGGATGTTGGGCTTATCCCAAGCTTCCTATATCGATACTGTACTAACTCGTTTTAGTATGCAAAATTCTAAGAAAGGTTTCTTATCTTTTAGACATGGAATTGCTCTATCAAAGGAGCAGTATTCGAGGACACCTAAAGAGATAGAGAACAAGAAGACAGTTCCTTATGCTTCAGCAGTTGGAAGCTTAATATATGCAATGCTATGTACGAGACCAGACATCTGCTTTGCCGTAGGCATGGTCAGCAGATATCAGTCTAACCTAGGACAAGTGCACTGGACTGCCATAAAGCATATTTTAAAGTACCTGAAAAGGACTAAAGAATATATGCTAGTTTACCAGGCAGATAGTTTAGTTCCCTTGGGATATACAGACTCAGATTTTAGTCAGATAGGGATTCCAGGAAATCTACCTCAGGTTATGTGTTTACTTTAGGAGGTGGAGCCATTGTGTGGAGAAGTATCAAGCAAAAATGTATTGTGGATTCCACCATGGAAGCCGAGTATGTGGCAGCCTCTGAGGCAGCCAAAGAAGCGGTTTGGCTCAGAAACTTTCTGTTGGACTTGGATGTGGTACCTAGTTTGGCTAAGTCTATTACACTTTATTGTGATAATAGTGGTACAGTTGCAAACTCGAAGGAACCACGAGCCCATAAGACAGGAAAACACATTGAGCGCAAGTACCACCTGATACGAGATTTCGTAAAGAAAGTAAAAGTTGCTGTGATCAAGATAGCATCAGCTACCTAGCTGATCCCTTTACAAAGAGCTTACAGCTAAGGCTTTTGACAGTCATGTTGAGGTAATGGGAGTCAGATGTGTAGCAGCATGGCTTTTAGTATAAGTGGGAGATTTGTAACAGTATACTGAAAATCAATGCTTTGAGTATAAGTGGGAGATTGTTAGGGTTATATACTAAAAGCATCACTTTTGTAGTAACCTTATTTCCTTAAATTTTGAATGAGAATCATATGAGCAAATGTTTGCATATTGTATTTGTTGCAAGTGTTAATGTAAATGTCTGATATTCTATATGTAGATAATATGGTGTGTGGTGTCACACAGAAGATCATATTATCAGTTTCCTATGGAGTATATAAATAGTTCACAACCTAGATGGACTTGGATAATCTATTGGAAAGGTTGTAGTGTAATCTGGTATTAGTCTATCTTGACTATAGGTTTACACTAGTACACTTTGTGTGTATTGAACAGGACCACTTGAGGTTGTTCTCTTTGTACTGACTACATAAGTGAACAAACACCTTTGTTATTATGGATGCTTATGCTCTTAATCCGGATATAATAACGGACCTGTATATACAGTGTGCATTACTTTGACTCATAAAAGAGTGAGTTTATTATGGATCAATAACCTCTATGAATTAGGTAATAACATTGTATGTATGATGGGCTTGATTATAAATGGAATCCATGTTCCGATACATCGGGTTGATGATGTCCCCTTAAGGAGATCATAAGGATTGTCATGTAAACCCTGCAGGTGGATTATATCCGACATGACAAATAAAGTTGAGCGATACTACTTAAGGATAAAAGATGTCGAATCAATATAGTTGTCAGTAACTTAATTTGATCGACGGACATACGATATCTTAACATGGGGAGCCAAACGAGCATATAATAAAAGGAGCCCACAAATATAATTTGGGATTAGGGAGGTAGTGCAACAATAGCTCATTAGTGGACCGAGCTATTGTTAATGGGCCTGGGTTGTGTGTTCAGACTGAACACAGGATATCCAGATCCGTTAGGAGACCTAACCCTAATTTTTCTCATGGGCCCTACCGTAGCCTATATATATCCTCTATTCTCTGGCCGCAGATTAACCGATCAGAAATCTGAAACTTTCTCTAAATTCATCATTCACGTAAGGAGAGAAAGAGAGGGCTGCCAAGGAGAAGAAAAGGTTGGAAGATCGTCGCCCACACGACGTCCAGGTCGAGAAAAGAATACGTACAGAAGATCTTGGGGTCGTCCGCTCGATATTGCCAGAAATTACTTGTCTCCTTTCTGCCGCAGGTATAATTCGTAAACCCTAGTTTCTGTCTATGAAGGGTTAGAACACTTATTAGATCTGTTTAACTTTGTATCGATCAATACGCACACCAAAGGAAGGGTCCTGGGAATCCCCAGTTCCATCTATCTTATCGTATATCATCATGATTTTCCATATTTCTAGTCTTTTATATAATTATGGTTTGTGCTAATTGCTGGTTTTAGTTTTAAGTGAAGCCTCCACTACAAGAAAAATGACGATTCTTGACGGTTTATAAGTTGATGGTCGTGAAAAACCATCAAGAAAATGGCTTATCTTGACGGATTTAGCCTTACGTCAAAAATGTCTTATTTTATGTTAATTTAGCAATCTTACAGCATAATAGTTGACGGTTTTAGAGGATCCGTCAAGAAACATCCTTTTATTTAATAACGGTTCGATAATAACCGTCAACCAATATATGCCTAAAAAAATTGGCACAATTTTTTTGGCTGCCATTTTGGTAATTTTTTTAAATTTGATATATGTTGACGGGTTGTCTTTCAATCCTATTTTTTATTTTCTGATTTTTCCGCTCTATTTCTCTACGAGCAGATGGAGAAGGAGAGCCCAAACAAACAAACCCTTCTTCCTTCTCTCCATCCTCTTCTTCCTCTTCCTCCTCCTTTCTCTCTGATATAGATCCTTTCTAAATCCCAAACCCTAATCCCCAAGTCCCTCTCTACTCTGAAAACCCTCTCTCTCTCTCTCTCCACTCAGAAATCATGTCCCCTCTCGGAGAACTCTCTCCCTGGTGGCCTATGTGAGGTCCCCTCTCTGACAAGTCCAAGACCGACGTCTCCTCAATTTGCTTCTTCCATAATACAGCCATCGAAGCTGATTTGGACGACAACGAGGAGGATCTCGACGAGGATGACGTCGACCTAGGTACGATTTCTCTTTTTTTTTCCTATTCTTGAGTAAACATGGGGCTCATCCATATTCTTGTGCAGTGACCAAGAGGTACTTACCTTTTAGTTATTTTTTGTGTCGTGTAGTGTTAATTGTTCGGATGCATTTGGAGCATTCGTGTCATGTCCGAAATGATGCGAAATGGACGCAGCTCCGATTTTGGGAGTGTTCATGCTTCCTAAGTTTAGGGTTTTGATTTATTTTAATTTCCTATATTTTATTAATTTTCCAGGTAATGGAGAAGGGTACGCTCAGGGCTAACTTTTCCTAGGTTTAGGGTTTTATTTGGTGAGGATGTGTTTGCAATGATTGCATGAATGGCACCTCTGGCTCTGGAAGTGGCAGCAACATATATGGAAGCTTTGGTAATTTCTTTCAAAATTTCCTTAACTACTCTTAGTTGTATATAATACATATTAGATCCTTGCAATATATGGAATGGCATCTCCTGCAATTCGTGTTTGTTTATGCAGTTTTTTTTCATACTCCATTCATATTAGCTCAAGCAAGTGTTGTCGATACCAACTCTGTTTCTGTATTATTGTCAGCTTGATTCATGCCAAACTTCTTGTTCTTCTAATTCTCCATCATTATTTAAACTTGCTACACACAGAATAGATTTGCTACTCCAAAAACCTATGTATCAAATATAACCGCTTTGTATGCCATTTACTCAAATATTGCCTAGGCGCATGTACACACTAAACTATGTATTATGTCCATGTTGAACATGTATCGGCACAGCAAATACACCAGAATACATATGGCCAAATCGAAATAGGTGGGCATGTTTAACTGAGACGACTCTAGTGCTAGTCTGGATATTGGTTGATATCTAACAGAGTCAATTTGAATTAGTTTTAAGATTGAAGTATTTATTTTATTGAAAGTATTGATTAGTTAAAGAACACTTCTTCTCTTATAGGGAGTTCCTGGCATCAAGGTGAAGATTTTGTTGGGTTGGGTTGGGACCCTAAAGGCAAGCAAGGACCTACTACACCTCCACCAGATATAGTAACCATTCACATGCCAAAGGACAAGGAGTACATAAGGTCCCTTTTTCTGGCTGCAGAGGTAGACATCCCAGCTACTTCAGTTTCACATCTTAGTTCTTGTTGCTTTTTTATTTGCTTGGATAATTTTTGTGGAGTTTATATAATTTTGCGGCCTTTTTTTTCCATTATGTACACATGTCGTAGCTGATATTTTTGAAGTCAATTGATTGGATTCTTTTTTTCTTTTCTTTTTTTTTTGCTTTTTTTTTTAGTTTTCATCTGGCAGGCATGCAGCTTTAATAATATGTTTTGTATGAAATTTTGATTTCTTCATTTAATATTAACTTTGAAGTTCTTTGAAACTATATCGTGCACTTATATCTCACCTTGTCAAATTATGTTCTCGAAGTCTCTTGCCTGGTTTTCTATTTGTTTGTTATGGCTTACGCAACCCAACTTATTATTTCATCATCTAATCAGTTGTTTTTAGGGTAAACAAAGAGGCCTCATGATAACGATTAGTATAAAGATGACAATCTGATGTTCTTTTACATGTTATTCTTTCCTTTGAATCAGCTGCATATCCATATATGTGAATCACCGAACTCGTATTGGACATTTTTGTCCTTTTAGATGGGTGATCTTGGTCAAAAGTACACATCAACAGTTTGAAGTGTTTCTTTGTATACTACTCATCCTCTCTAGCAGTTGTTTCTTTCATTAATGTGCATTTCCTGCTGAAAGTACACTTAGCCCTGTTATACACAATCATGCATAATATAATTTGGAGTGAGATTTTTAGGCTACTTTCATGTTCAAGTATCCACATCAACGAGCCTAGTAGCCCTAGTTGCATGATATGTTGGAGAATATTTCAATTGAATGAATCAAAAACCATTCTTAATGTTGTTGAGTAGACCTAGTATGTAGGAGCTATTATTTCCTATTTTGTAGCTTTCTTTAGTTGTACTTTCAGCCTATATAAATGCACACTGAATGAACATTTCTACACAGCATTCTTAAACTATTGAGAACAGTGCTTGAGTTATTGGCTCCGGTTGATCTTCTACATTCAACATTTTAGAGTATCAGTTATTTGAAGAAGCTTTTGCTAAAACTTTGAGCCCATAGAGTCCTTATTGACTTTTTAGAGTATCACTTATTCCCTACATACTCTTTCAATTTTGTGGTTGTGAAAAATTGGCAATTGGACATGTCTGGGCTAGTTATGTTTGAAAATTTGACAACTTGGATGAATGAATATCCATGCTTACTTGTGGTAACTTGCTTTGTGTCATATAATCTTCTTTTCATTTCCAGGCCCCATTTGATGATGCACTGCAGTTTTACCTCTTTCCAGGCCTTCTTTAATCATGAATTGAAGTATTTTTTTATTTGTTGTATGATACATTCACTTATTTGGACTATGAATAAATCTAGAATTATATGGCCTTTTCAATCTTGCACTATAGCATTGTATATGTGTATCGAAATTATGCTCCACTCATGATATGAGTATCATGGTTATGAGTTTATTTTGGTATCATTTGTATGTTACATTCAGGATATGAGTATTTGTATTCGAGTATCATTATTTGGACAATACTTCTACAGTCGTTAATAGTTGACTAGGGTGTTCACATTTTTGTTTCAATGACCATTACTCTTGTATAGGAAGTGTTCATGATTGAAGTTGGGAGCATTAAACACCCTAATTTCTTATAGGAATTTGTGATTGGTATCTTGAAAAAAATTTCAAGTTCTTGTTGAAACTTTCATAAACTTTATGATATCCTGATGGCCGACCTTTATGATTTCAGATGTAACAGATTGTAATTGACCTAAGCAAATTAAGTACACAACGATGAGCACGTGAACACGTGATAGTGTTAATTGTTTAGTTGTTCTTTTGGAATTGCTTAAGTTCATGAATAAAGAAACAAGACTAAATGTTTTAGAATGCACATTAGGTGAGATGCACTGCTAGCGGATCCTGGATGCTGTTCCCAATTCCATAAAGATGTTTTATGTTTAAACCCTTTCTTGCTATGTAATACATTTTTGTAGTATCTTTAACTGTGTCAATATAAAGGCATTAACATAAATTGGTAACTTGTGCTTGTCCTCCTTTTCTCTCAGGAACTATATGGAAAATAAATGTGCTGTGAATATGGGAGGGATGTGCACCGGCCGGGTTTGCTACATATCTTGGTTTTATTTGTATAATTTTCAGTTTTGGTTGTTAAAGAAGTATGGAAACTACATACTTTGGTTGGATATGTTTATGGTTGGACAAGTGTCAGATGTTTATAGTTGGACGTGTTGGATGTATTGGAAGTTTGTGATGTATGAACAATATACAGTTTATTAATATAAAAATTAGATTTTGTAGTTATTTCATGTATGTTTATCTTCTGAATTATTGATATTATGTGTGTTCGATTCATATATATAATTATAAATAGAATTTTTGCTATAAAATTTAGCTTCTCTTGACGGTTATAAAACGTCAACAATTAACTCAATCCTGCTGCAAGAGGACTTTTCTTGACGGCTAATAGCCGTCATCTAGGCCGGAGTCAAGAAATTTTTTTGCCTACGTTGACGGTTTCTAGAACGACTATCTTGATGGCTAAAAACAGTCAAGAAAATTACTTAATATGACGGCAAAAAACTGTCAAAAAAAGCCATGCCAGCGACCGTCAAGAAAAGGGGGTTCTTTTCTTGACTCCGGCCTAGTTGACGGATCTGCAACCGTCAAGATACCCATTTCTTGACAGGAAATGTCACGACCCGCTTCCGAATAGTCGGACACGAGTCAGACACGCCCATTTGTCGTTAGTCACAACAAAGTAAGCTGTACCAATCTGGGGAAAACTAACCAGATATCAAGACAAGTATAAAAACACAGCATCTATAAATATTTCCCAGAAAAGTATAAGCCTCAGAATTTTATTACATTCCAACAAATGAAAGTAAGTCTACTAGTCTCAATACAAAGAAATATATGGAAATACAAAGGTAAGCTCTAGGCTTCTGTAGCCTCAGTCAAGAGCAACTCCAGCTAGCTCTCCTGCATCTAATGGCTCCCTGCCATAATACGTGTCGCACAGAGCCTCCAACTCACCTGCAATATATCCTAGTCAGGAGCGGAGCTAAGTATATCCAAGGAAATGAATATGAACATCATGGTATGAATCAAGAAACATGAAATATATATAAAGTACAGGAAATGAGAACAGGACATGAAACTAAACAGAAAATAGTGAAAGTAAAACAGGGAACATGGTATGAGTCCTGAACATGAAATACAACCTGAACAAGAAATACAACCTGAACGTGAAATACAACCATAAATCCTGAAATACAACCATGAATCCTGAAATACAACCTGAATCCTGACATGTGCAATATTGAAATACATCTTGATTGTGTGATTGGCTTGGGTAGATGCAATGAACATGAAATGGTACGGCTTTGGTCCCGCGTGCACGATGCGGGACCCAAGCTATTCACATGAATAGTAATAGGGTTTGATCACATATCTATAGTATTTCCCCTCCCAGACACAAGTAATACATGAAACATGAAACCAGACAATACCGTGATATATCGTGTCAACAAGAGATACAAGGATGAATGTACAAGACATGAGAAATGAACAAATCTGAGGAGTATACTTGCCTTGCTCCGGGTGATCGAGAAAGGGTAGTAGAGCTGGGAATCCTCATGTTTAGAATTACAAGTTGATTAATAAACGAACTAAATCTAATTTGTTATAATAAATCTAACCATGATTAACTTCTATATAAGTCAATTTTAGGGTTACTTCTTCTAACATTTCTTATAGAGTATCATTATCAAAAATTCTAACCAATCTAAGTCTCAATTTCCTAACATTTCTAAGCCCTGATGCTAACTTATCAATCTTAAGCATTCCTGGTTATTAAGTTAGCTGTCTAACCTCCTTAGGGCTGATGTAGATCAGTTCCTACTAAGAATTGGATTGAATCAGTCTTGTGATGGTACTGATACAATTCAATCCTAACTAAGTTCGATATACAACAGTCCTAATTGCCACAAACCAAACTACTATACTAACCATCCACCTTGCAACTGGAGCCTTCCCTAAATCTCAGAACATTGATTCAATGGTTTCAATCCTTACCTAGGAGTCTAACTCATCTATAAATAGGACTGCTAATAAATAACAGTCTGAATCGAAAAGTCCCACTATTAACAAATCCCAATTCAATTTGTAACTTGGTTTTCATCTCACAATATTCAGGAATTAACCCAGGAAATCCAAAGTCATACCCATGCCTTCCTGTATCTTGTATGCCAAAATTTCCTACCAAAACTGTCCAAGTTCAGTCAAAAGAATCCTGGACAAATCAGTCCCAATACTGTCCCAGATAATTGATGGAGGAAAACAAACAAACACATCGTGATCAGAATTCCAATTGTTGATTCCATAGATAATTGATCATTGAAAATAATGATCGAACAACGATCAGAGGTCGATCTGTTCTACTTTCGATCGAAGTCGATCGGCTGGATCCAGAGTTGAACCGAACGATCCAATCGTTGATTCGATCATGCTCAATCTTCAGAACGATCAAATTGATCAAGAGACAAAGGAGGCCAAGGAATTTACTTACTGAGCTTGTACTGTCGATTGTTATGGTCGAATCGATCCTCAGAGCTCACTCCACCATGGCCGGTTCAGAACAAAGTTTGAAGAATATGAAATTAGAGAATAAAGAATTGTGGCTCAACAATAGAGAGGAGAGAATTGGCTTAAATAGACAGCTAATAGCGTGAGGAGGAGGCAACATGTTGGCAGGAAAAATTTACTCCTCCTCCTTCTGATAATTGGGTTAGAGGAGAAAAGAGGATTTGGCCAGTTTGAATTTTCAAAAAGCAATGGCAGAGCTAAATCAAAAGAATGGCAAACTGTTAGTTTAAGAACTCATGGTAGTTCTTTAACCATAGAGTTTAGCTTTTGGGCTAAGAATGAAATTGGTTAACGGAATGGAATGGCTTAGGCTAAGAAAATGACTATGTCCAAAAATAAGTAGTTAAATGGATTTAAGCCCATTGGGCTGAAACATAAGAAGAATCCATATGCATATTAATACCTTATCAAATATTAAAGTAACAACAATTTCTAATTTGTTAAATCAATATAAAAAGTTTCTATATATATATATATATTTGTTTTTTTAATTTTTTTAAAACATCAAGAAGGTGGAGTTACAAATCTCTCCCCCTTGAAAAATTTTGCCCTCGAAATTCAGAAACATTCCAAAATTGGTTCACGAAACACCACGAAATATTTATTAAAAATTGGAAATTCAAAATACTAAAATACAATCAGGTAAACAATCTAGGGTAGCGCTCTCGCATCTCGTCCTCGCGTTCCCACGTGGACTCTCCCGGAGATTGGTGTCTCACATGACGCAGACAAGAGGAATAGTCTAATTCCGCAGACGCTTCTCCCTCCGATTGAGGATCTCCATGGCTGCTCCTCATAGGTCAAGCTCGACCCACCTCTAACTCTGAGTAGTCCGCCACATGGCTCGGGTCCGGAATGTACGTCGAAGCTGGGACACGTGGAAGACGTCATGCACTCCCTCCAAACTAGCTGGAAATGCTAGTTGATATGCCATCTCGCCAATCCGTGCCGTCACATCGAAAGGCCCGATGTACCTTGGACTGAGCTTTTCGCCTCGGCCGAATCGAATGACGCCTGGTCGACGAGATCTTCAGGGACGCTCTATCTCCAACTGCGAACTCCAGTAGCCGTCTACTGCTGTCCGCCCAGTGCTTCTGTCGATCCTGTGCAACTCTAAGACTCCCTGATCAGTCTAATCTTTTCGGCTGAGTCTACCACCATCTCTGGCCCAAGCAAAGTCCTCTCGCCAATGTCGTCCCAAGATAAAGGCGTAGGACATCTCCGTCCATACAGTACCTCGAACGGGGTCATCTCGATGCTAGCCTAATAATTGTTGTTATAGGCAAACTCTACTAGATGTAAATGATTCTCCCACAAACCGCCGATCGAGTGCACAAACTCATAGCATGTCCTCCAGCGTCTGAATGGTCCTCTCGGACTGCCCGTCGGTCGGGGATGATAGGTTGTGCTGAACTTCAACTGCGATCCCAAGCTCAGCTGCAAAATCCTCCAGAAGTGTGATGTGAAACGGCTGTCTCTGTCTGAAATGATGCTCACCTGCACCCCGTGGATCGGCACAATCTGTCGCATGTAGAGGTCTGCAAGCTTCTCGGTCGACAGCCCAACCTTGAATGGAATAAAATGAGCAGACTTCCTCAGTCTGTCCATGATAACCCAAATAGCGCTTGCTACTGGCGTACGCGGTAATCTAGAGACGAAGCCCATGGTGATATGCTCCCACTTCCATTCTGGAATAGGTCAGGGCTGGAGTAATCCTGCTGGTCTCCGGCGCTCCGCCTTGACTTGCTGGCACACAAGGCATCTGGAAACAAATCTGGCAACCTCTCTTTATCCAATACCACCAAACATACTCTCGCAGATCCTTGTACATCTTGGTAGAACTAGGATGAATAGAATACTGCGACTGGTGGGCTTCCTGTATCACCTCCTCCTACAAATCCTTGGGCACACACAACTGGGTTCCGTACCTCAGGGATTCGTCCTCTGCAATGGTGAAGTCGTCGAGTAATCCTACCTCTTCCTGGCCTCTGAGACATCGGAGTCCCTCATCAAGAAACTGGGTCTCCTTGATCTTCTCTATCAGTCCTGACTGTATCTGCAGGTGCATCAGCTGTCCTCCAACTCCCGGAAGAACAATCTCAATCCCAAGGCTCTCAAGATCCTCCAGCAGATGTCGATCCATAGTGAGATACATAGCAACAGGATATCGACTGAGAGCATTTGCTACCACATTCGCCTTCCCGGGTGGTACTGTAGATTGATGTCGAAATCCTTCATGAGTTCCAGCCATCTGTGTTGCCTCATATTCAACTCCTTCTGAGTGAAAACATACTTCAGCTTTTATGGTCCATGAAGATATCCACTCGCTCTCTATACAAATAGTCCTTCCACAGTTTCAAGGCAAATATGACTGCTGCAAGCTCCAAGTCATGTGTGGGATAAATCTTCTCATAAGGCCTCAACTGTCTAGAAGCATAAGCTATGACCTTCTTGTTCTGCTCCAGCACACCTTCCAAGCCCTTCCCTGAAGCATCGCTGTAGATGACGAATCCTCCTGATCCAGATGGCAAAGCTAAAACTGGCACTGTCATGAGTCTTCTCTTCAATTCTTCAAATGCTGACTGGCAGGCATCGCTCCAGATGAACTCCTCGTCCTTCCGTGTAAGCTTCATCATAGGCTCTACTATCCTGGCAAAAGCCTTCACAAACTTTCTATAGTATCCTGTTAGCCCCAGGAAACTACGAATCTCTGCACTGACTTGGGAGGTGCCCATGCTTCCACTGCTTCAATCTTCTTGGGATCCACAGAAATCCCCTCCCCAGTCACCACAAGCCCCAAAACTCCACCTGGTCCAAGAAAAACTCACATTTTGAGAGTTTTCCGTACAGCTTCTCCTTCCGCAGTATCTCCAACACAATCCGCAGGTGCTCCATATGCTCCTCCTCGGTCTTCGAATATATCAGAATGTCGTCAATAAAGACTACGACAAACTTATCCAGATACTTGTGAAAAACATTATTCATCAAGTTCATAAATACTGTTGGGGCATTGCTGAGTCCGAACGGCATCACTCAGAACTCATACAGGTCGTATCGGGTGTTGAAAGCTGTCTTCGGAATATCCTACTCCCGAACCTTCATCTTATGATATCCCGACCGAAGGTCAATCTTGGAAAAGACCTTCGCCCCACTCAGCTGGTCAAACAGCTCATCAATCCGCGGCAACGGGTATCTATTCTTGATGGTGATATTGTTGAGTGCACGGTAATGATGCACATCCTCACTATCTTATCCTTCTTGGACACGAAGAGTATCGGTGCTCCCTAGGGTGAAGCACAGGACCGAATAAAACCCTTGCCTTCCAACTCATCAATCTGGGCCTTCAACTCTGCAGCTTCCTTCGGGTTGATCTTGTAACAAAGCTGGGACTTCAGCGCTGATCCGGGCACTAGGTCGATGCTGAACTCCATATTCCGATCTGGCGGCAATCCTGGCAACTCCTCGGGGATGACGTCAAGATACTCTGCAATCAGCGGATACGGCAACTCCTGGTCTTCTATAACTGTTCTGAAGTAGATTCCTCTGGCCTCTCTGTAACTCGTCTGTTGATCTCGAACGTTAGAACTCCTGGCGGGCTGAAAGTGACCTTCCCTTCATGGCAGTCTATTACGGCAAACTGCTCGCTTATCCAGTCAATGCCGAGGAATACGTCGAATTCGGGCAATGGCATCACTAGAACTCGAGTCCTAAGCTCCCGCCCAGCTACAGTGATAGGACAATCCACCATCTCATTGACTGACACTATCCCTCCTCTTGTCATAATCCGACAGTTCCTCCTAGTGGGCTTGGGTGTGAAGCCGTGTCTATGCAAAAACTCATATGATACAAAGCTATGTGTGGCTCCCGAATCAAATAAGGCAATGGCAGAAAATGAATAAATAATAACAGAACCTGTGATGACATCTGGAGCTGTCTCCTCTGTCATGCCCCAGAACCAGAATACTGGAGAGCGGGGGCAGACATAGCCAGCTACGTATATTGAAATGGATTCCATCTCGCTATACGGTCACGGCTGTCTAGATACATGAGGGTTTACTACAAGCCAACAGTCTCCTATGGTCATGAACAAGCCTAGTGTCTCAATCACAAGCAAGTAAGTAAATGTTACAAGATGTATGATCATTAAATATACAATAATAAGGCGTCCCAAATATTGCATATTCAGCTGATCATGAAGCTAGTCGTTACAAAATGTGAGGACTAGCAAGAGTTTAGTCATACATGATCAACCCTAGGATCTGTCAATCATGTTACAGCCCGTAGGCAGACAGTAAGTAAATACAATCGAGCTAAACAGGTGCTCGTCGGCTAAACGCCTCAAAAGAATATTTTTACAATAAAGTGGGAGATCAAAAATAAACCCACTCGTTGCCAGGGTTCCGTCTAGTGGTCACCATCTGGCTGGAAAAGCGGTGGATCCTCTGGAGCTGCTCCGAAATCTGGCCATACAAAACCAGCTGGGTCAGATCCCAGAAAGAGCAAGTGCCACAAAGGAAGCTTCACTTAGGAACTAAAACCAGCAATCAGCACCAGATATAAATAAAAGTAAGAACTGGAAATAAAGAAAATACATCAGGATGATATACGACGAGATAACCATGAACTATTCAGATAACCAGGTTACAACCCGTAAACCAAACAAGGACCGGGGTTGTAACCCTTCGTCTGAACGGAGCTTGGTTTCTCACCATTTATCGGTAAAATAAATACAAGCATTCTGGTCATTCAAAAAAATTGGAACAGGATCAGGACAAGACTAGACTGGTTAAACTCCATCCAATCATTCACGGCCAAGCAAGAATTACGGCTTGATACTTTAACTAACTAGGGTTATCGCAGGCCTAATTACTAGCAAAATGCAGTGAGATTATTCACAGCCACAAGCCCTGCAGACCATCCAGGTTACCCAGGACGAAAGATTAGGGTTGAATTCAGGTGGGTACATCGTCCAGGAAACGCATGTACCCTTAAGTAGCTTGAAAGGTGCAACACATGACAGTGTGCTGGAAATGTGCCCTACTCGACGGCAGGCTACAGATCCCAGACGCGCCCAGGTAACGGGATTGCTGTAGCTGGGAGATCTCTTCATGACTACTGTATTAATCTAGTTATTAGCCTTAGTCCATTTTAGTAGGTACTCCTGACCATGGTACTCAGGAGTCCCTCCCTAGACATGATGCAAGACAGGACTGGTTTATTTGTACAAGCACAATCGCCCATGGTGTCCAGGATTAATTATACAAGTCATGTCATGTCAGGTAGCCGTCGCAACAGCTTATCAGATATATCATGTCAGGTTTATCATGTCAAGTGTTCTTGTCAGGAGTGCGCCACGGCGGCCACTATCATGTCATGTCAGGTTTTCTTGTCAAGAGTGCACCACTACGGGTCACTTAGGTCATGTCAGGTATCATTCCATACATATTAAACAAATCCATGATTATCAAGTTCACGACAAAAGGCGTAAGGATATAAAATGGACGTAAAATATCTAATAAAATATCAATATTCAGGGCTATAGAAGAGCCATGCGGCTAAAGCATATGCGGTCAGGAAAGGGTAGAATCATGCGGCCCAATTAGGAGGGCGCATGCGGCCAGGGTCACTGAATCACATGCGGCCAAGACAAGGAGGCGCATGCGGTTAAGTCAACATGGCTGCTTATGCGGCTGAGAGTGAAAGGTACATATGCTGCTGAAGGGGCAGGAACCTATGCGGCTGGGAGTAGGACTAGCTCCCATGCGGCAAGCAGGAAGGAAGGCTCCATGCGGCCAGGATGAATTGGACTCATGCGGCTCTCGGGGTAGGGGCACATGCGGCTAGCGGGGAACCAAGCCTATGCGGTCCGCAAGTACTAGAGTTCATGCGGCTCAAGGAGATAGGCGCATATGCGGCTGAAGGCAAGTGGGACTCCATGCGGCAAGAAGGAACTGAGGACTCATACGGTCAGGTTCAATTCATATTCATGCGGTCAAGGATGAAGGCAGACTTATGCGGCTGGGAAGCAAGGGCCTCATGCGGTTCAAGAATGAGACTCAGTCCCTGCGGCTGAAAGTGTCATGCGGCTAAATCACTTGCCGCATGAATTGTCATGCGGTCAAGTCAAGCACTGTTCTTCTTCCCCAATTTCAGAGAAGAAGAACACCATGAACCCAACTTCCAAGCTCCATAAAATCTTCATCTGGAGCCCAAATCCGAACTTCCATAGGTAAAATGGGGTAGAACGAGATTCTCTACAACATGGAACCATAAAACTCGAAAATAACAAGATTAAGTAGATCAAAACCAAAAAATCGAAAATAAAATAAACTTAGATCTACAAGAACTAGCCATGGAAAGTGAAAATGCCAAGTACTAAAGTGCTTTAGAATGTAATGAGGAAGAGAATGAAGTAATAAAATTGGAGTTCCTCCATGAAGCAAGTTGCACTTGCCTAGAGCTCACTCTCTCTCTGGTAGGTAAGAAGTAATGGGAAGAAGAAGATGATTAATAAAGAGAGAGAATAGAGAGAATGGATTAATAAATACAATGGTGGTGGTAGGTAGGGGGTTCACATTGGTTCATATTGAACCCAAGAAAACCGAGCCAAGCCGAACCAAGCCAAGAAATAACCAAGACAAGATACAAGCTAACAAGGAATCATGCAAATACAGAATAAAATACGTACACGTATTCCAGAAATACGTAATACGGACCACAGGCATTACAACTCTACCCACCTTAAAAGAATTTCGTCCTCGGAATTTAATCAAGAGGCTAGAGGAGCAATGACAAGCTATATTAATCACATGCAAGCGATAACTAGGCAGACAATCAATCATGCAAGCAAGAAATCGAAGGTATGAGGCATAAGAAGGACATTATACCTCACGAGTCAAACAAGTCGGGATATCGCGATCGGATATCATCCTCATGCTCCCACGTTGACTCACCCAAAGAGTGATGACCCCAAGCAACTCGGACTAACTTGATAGTCTTGTTCTTGAGGATCTTCTCTCTCCGGTCCAATATAGACACGGGCCTCTCCTCATACGAAAGGTTGGTACCAACAACCAATTCCGAATGATCCAGGATGTGGCTCGGGTCTGGGATATACCGTCGTAATTGGGATACATGGAAGACGTCATGCACCTCGCTTAGCGACGGCGGAAGAGCGAGACGATAGGATACATCTCCTACTCGCTCCAGAATGTCGAACGGTCCTATATACCTAGGACTAAGCTTTTCCCGTACGCCGAAATGAATGACGCCACGGTTAGGCAAAATCCTCAGAATACATGATCGCCGACCGAAAACTCGAGAGGGCGCCGATGAGAATCGGCCCAATGGCGCTGGCGATCTTGGGCAACTCGAAGATGATCACTGACTCTCCTGACCACTTCGACTGTCTGGGCAATCATTTTGGACCGAGCATCTGTCTCTCTCCAACATCATCCCAGGCTAGCGGGGATCTACACTTCCTACCATACAGTGCCTCGAACGGTGCCATCTGGATACTGGCCTGGAAACTGTTGTTGTACGAGAATTCTACAAGGTGCAAGTGATCTTCCCATGAACCACCGAAGTCAAGTGTGCAAGACCGCAACATGTCTTCAAGAGTCTGGATCGTACGCTCCGACTGACCATCTGTCTGCGGATGATACGCTGAACTGAACTGGAGGCGAGTCCCCAAACTCTCTTCCAAGCTACGCCAAAAGTGCGACGTAATCTGGAATCTCGGTCCGAGGTGATACTGACTGGCACTCCGTACAATCTGAATCTGCCTGAGGTACATCTCCGCTAGCTGAGCCGTCGACTGACCAACTCTGAATGGAAGAAAGTGAGCCACCTTCGTGAGCCGATCAACTATAACCCAGATAGCATCTCTACCAGCTGGGGATCTAGGTAATCCGGTCACGAAATCCATGGTCACATGCTCCCACATCCATTCTGGAATCGGCAAAGGCTGAAGAAGTCCAGCCGGTCTCTGATGTTCAGCTTTAACTTGTTGACAAACCAAACACCGAGAGACAAACCGAGCTATCCGCTTCATGCTATTCACCAGAAGTGCTGACGGATATCACGGTACATCTTCGTACTGCCAGGATGGATGGAATACTGAGAACTGTGCGCCTCTGCCATGATCTCCTGCCTGATATCTCCGCTGGGTACACAAAGACGCTTCCCATGTCGAAGTGTACCGTCCTCATGAATGCATAACTCTGGTCTTCGTCCTGCCTCACACTCTGCTCTGAGTCGCTGAAGCTTGGAATCTGCTGACTGCGCCATCCGAATTCTCTCGACTATAGTGGATTGAACTTGCATACTGGCCATCAATGCCACACTGGAAGGGAGAACAACTTCAATACCCATTTCTGAAGATCTGCTAACAGCTCTGGTTGCGCTGTTAGGAAATAAACTCCTGCTCTCCTGCTCAATGCATCTGCTACGACGTTGGCCTTCCCAGGATGATACTGCAGGTTGACATCATAATCCACAAGAAGCTCCAGCCACCTCCTCTGACGCATGTTAAGATCCTTCTGAGTGAAAACATACTTCAGACTCTTATGGTCGGTGAAAATCTCTACCCTATCTCCATACAAATAGTGCCTCCACAACTTAAGTGCAAACACCACTGCTGCCAGCTCCAAGTCATGGGTTGGGTAATTCCTCTCATGATCACGAAGTTGTCGTGACGCATAAGCTATTACCTTTCCATGCTGCATCAGAACACATCCTAAACCTCTGCCTGAAGCATCACAATACACTGAGAATCCCCCGGTTCCATCTGGAAGCGTGAGAATGGGAGCTGTTATCAGTCCTCGCTTCAACTGCTCAAAAAACTCTGACACTCTGCTGTCCAAGCAAACTGTGCATCCTTGCGGGTCAACTGCGTCAATGGCGCTGATATCCGAGCAAAATCCGAAACAAACCGCCGATAGTAGCGGCCAATCCAAGGAAACTGCGAACTTCTGCAACTGTGCTGGGCACCGACCACGACTCAATAGCCACAATCTTCTGGGGATCCACTTCCACTCCTCCTCTTATGATGATATGACCCAAGTACGAAATACGATCGAGCCAGAACTCGTACTTACTGAACTTGGCATACAACTGGTGCTCTCTGAGGATCTGAAGAACGACTCTGAGATTGCTCATGCTCTGCCTCACTCTTGCTGTAGACCAGGATGTCGTCCAAGAACACAATCATGAACTGATCCAAGTAAGGCATGAAGATGCGATTCATGAGGTCCATGAATACTGCCGGCGCATTGGTCGCTCCAAAAGGCATAACAAGGAACTCCCAATGCCCATATCTCGATCTAAAAGCTGTCTTCGGGATGTCCTGCTCTCTGACTCTGATCTGATGATAACCTGAGCGCAAATCAATCTTCGAAAATACTGAAGCCCCCTTGAGTTGATCAAACAAGTCATCTATCCTCGGAAGAGGGTATCTGTTCTTGATTGTCACTGATTTCAAGGTACGATAATCAACACATAACCTGGACGTACCATCCTTCTTTTTCACGAGAAGCATCGGGGCTTCCCAAGGCGATCCACTAACACGAATAAATCCCTTGGCTCGAAGTTCTTCAATCATCTTGTACAAGATCTCCAACTCTGAAGGCGCCATCCTGTAGACTCTCTCTGACACTGGGGCTATCCCGGGAATCAAGTCTATAGTGAACTCGATCTCCCGCTCCGGAGGCATACCTGGTAGATCTTCTGGGAAAACATCTGGGAACTCATCCACTATCTTGGGCAACTGAACTGCTGCTACTGCCATCCGCAATATCGGAGGAGAAGGCTCAACCGCTCCTCTCGAAAAGGAAAACTCTGGCTCGCCTGGAATGCTAAAAACAACCCTGCCGATATGGCAGTCTATTTAGCATACTGGTTCCTCAACCAATCCATCCCTAGGACCACATCATAATCGGCCATCGGGAACTCTATCAATCTAGCGAGAAATTCTCTACCGCTAACTACGATCCGACACGAGGAAAACACTCATCTACTCCCACAAGTCCGTTACCAGTAAGTATATCGAGTCTTCTGATAATGACTCGGGCTCCAACCCTATCCGTGTCGCGAATCGTACAGACATAAAAGAATGCGATGCACCAGAATCAAATAAAGCTGAAGCTGAAAAGGAATTGACGAGAATAGTACCTGCCACTACCTCACCTGGTGCCAATCCTTCCTCTGCGGTCATCACCATAGCCTGACCATGCCCTCGGGGTGCTGGTCCCCTCTGCTGAAATCCTCGCTGCCTGCTCTGACTCAAGGCTTGGGCTTGAACATGCTGCTGGGGGTTCTGCTGCTAGAACATCTGGGACTGAGGACAAGGGCCTCGACAATGGATACTGCTGCTGCTGCTGGACCGGAGCTGGTCCTCTCACCGAAGAGCTAGAAAGGTTGGACGATGATGAACCACCCCTATTCGGACAGGATCCAACCCGATGGTCTGGTGCTCCACAAGCCAGGCACAATCCCTGCGCCCTGCGACATTCTACCACTACATGGCCTGGCTTCCCACAATGAGAACATCCCACTGCGGAAGACTGCTTCTGCTTTGCTGCTGCTGAGGGTACGTCGGGGTGGAATGCTGAACCGACGTTACGGAGGCCGCTCGCCTCGGAGCTCCAATAGTCAAAGCCCTGGCTGCCGGGGCTGGGGCTGAAGACTGATTCATCTGGCCGTGAGATCTCTTCCGACCTCCGGTCCTATCCACAATCCTTTGGGAGGTATACTCATGCCTCCGGGCTGCTCTCAAGACTGTATCAAAAGTCTGATGCTCAAACTGCTCGACTGCCAACAAGATCTCCAAGTGAAGCCCCTGCTGGAACCGCTGGGCTCTATCATACTCGGTTGCCACCAAGGTGGGAGCAAACCGACTAAGTCTGGAAAACTCGGCCGCATATCCGTCGACCGTCCTACCTCCTTGCTTCAGATTGGTGAACCTCGTCTATAGATCATATCGGGCTACAGCATCGAAATACTTGGTCTGGAATCTCTCTCTGAACACCGCCCAAGCAATAGGTGCTGCTAATCCAACGGCCTGAGCTGCCACCAGCTGCGGGCGAGATCTAACAACTGCAGGCGCACAACTGCCACCTTCTCGTTCTCTGGAGTCCTGGCTGCTTCTAGAACCACCTCTGTGTCCTGAAGCCATGCATCTACCGCGATAGCATCTTCACTACCGTCGAAGAATGGAGGGTTCAAGCGCTTGAAGTTGTTGGCAGCGCTGTTACCCTGATGACCACCCCGGGTCAAAGCATCCGTCACTGCCTGTTGCAAGGCATCTCCACGACGATCTTGAGAAGCTATTAAGGTCCTGACGTGTCCTACTAATGTGCCATATCAGGTTCTGCATGCTGGACGGGCTGAACTGGTGGTTCTCCTTCGGTAGGCATGACTCTGGAGGCTACTCCTGAATGCTGGGCTTGATCTCCAGGTTGCTGCTGTTCCGCGGGAGGTGCTCTGCCTTGCTGGTCGGTAGGACCACGAACAATGCCGTTGAAGAAGACGACATAGGGAACAATAAGGAAGGACCAGGACAGATCAACAATACAAGCACATGGTCAGGACAAGAATCCAGGATTCAGAAGATACGAGCAGAGATCAAGGACGAATACTGATTGAGACATCTATTCGGTAAACCCTCACATATCTTGATTTACAAGACCTGCATGGGCCACCACTTAAACCATGTCACGCCCCAGAACCAGAATACTGGAGAGCGGGGGCAGACATAGCCAGCTACGTATATTGAAATGGATTCCATCTCGCTATACGGTCACGGCTGTCTAGATACATGAGGGTTTACTACAAGCCAACAGTCTCCTATGGTCATGAACAAGCCTAGTGTCTCAATCACAAGCAAGTAAGTAAATGTTACAAGATGTATGATCATTAAATATACAATAATAAGGCATCCCAAATATTACATATTCAGCTGATCATGAAGCTAGTCGTTACAAAATGTGAGGACTAGCAAGAGTTTAGTCACATGATCAACCCTAGGATCTGTCAATCATGTTACAGCCCGTAGGCAGACAGTAAGTAAATACAATCGAGCTAAACAGGTGCTCGTCGGCTAAACGCCTCAAAAGAATATTTTTACAATAAAGTGGGAGATCAAAATAAACCCACTCGTTGCCAGGGTTCCGTCTAGTGGTCACCATCTGGCTGAAAAAGTGGTGGATCCTCTGGAGCTGCTCCGAAATCTGGCCATACAAAACCAGCTGGGTCAGATCCCAGAAAGAGCAAGTGCCACAAAGGAAGCTTCACTTAGGAACTAAAACCAGCAATCAGCACCAGATATAAATAAAAGTAAGAACTTGAAAATAAAGAAAACACATCAGGATGATATACGACGAGATAACCATGAAACTATTCAGATAACCAGGTTACAACCCGTAAACCAAACAAGGACCGGGGTTGTAACCCTTCGTCTGAACGAGCTTGGTTTCTCACCATTTATCGGTAAAATAAATACAAGCATTCTGGTCATTCAAAAAAATCTGGAACAGGATCAGGACAAGACTAGACTGGTTAAACTCCATCCAATCATTCACGGCCAAGCAAGAATTACGGCTTGATACTTTAACTAACTAGGGTTATCACAGGCCAAATTACTAGCAAAATGCAGTGAGATTATTCCACAGCCACAAGCCCTGCAGACCATCCAGGTTACCCAGGACGAAAGATTAGGGTTGAATTCAGGTGGGTACATCGTCCAGGAAACGCATGTACCCTTAAGTAGCTTGAAAGGTGCAACACATGACAGTGTGCTGGAAATGTGCCCTACTCGACGGCAGGCTATAGATCCCAGGCGCGCCCAGGTAACGGGATTGCCTGTAGCTGGGAGATCTTTCATGACTACTGTATTAATCTAGTTATTAGCCTTAGTCCATTTTAGTAGGTACTCCTGACCGTGGTACTCAGGAGTCCCTCCCTAGACATGATGCAAGACAGGACTGGTTTATTTGTACTAGCACAATCGCCCACGGTATCCAGGATTAATTATACAAGCCATGTCATGTCAGGTAGCCGTCGTAACAGCTTATCAGATATATCATGTCAGGTTTATCATATCAAGTGTTCTTGTCAGGAGTGCGCCACGGCGGCCACTATCATGTATCAGGTTTTCTTGTCAAGAGTGCACCACTACGGGTCACTATCAGGTCATGTCAGGTATCATTCCATACATATTAAAAAATATGATTATCAAGTTTACGACAAAAGGCGTAAGGATATAAAATGGACGTAAAATATCTAATAAAATATCAATATTCAGGGCTATAGAAGAGCCATACGGCTAAAGCATATGCGGTCAGGAAAGGGTAGAATCATGCGGCCCAATTAGGAGGGCGCATGCGGCCAGGGTCACTGAATCAATGCGGCCAAGACAAGGGGGCGCATGCGGTTAAGTCAACATGGCTGCTTATGCGGCTGAGAGTGAAAGGTACATATGCGGCTGAAGGGGCAGGAACCTATGCGGCTGGGAGTAGGACTAGCTCCCATGCGGCAAGCAGGAAGGAAGGCTCCATGCGGCCAGGATGAATTGGACTCATGCGGCTCTCGGGGTGGGGGCACATGCGGCTAGCTGGGAACCAAGCCTATGCGGTCCGCAAGTACTAGAGTTCATGCGGCTCAAGAAGATAGGCGCATATGCGGCTGAAGGCAAGTGGGACTCCATGCGGCAAGAAGGAACTGAGGACTCATGCGGTTAGGTTCAATTCATATTCACGGTCAAGGATGAAGGCAGACTTATGCGGCTGGGTAGCAAGGGCCTCATGCGGTTCAAGAATGAGACTCAGTCCCTGCGGCTGAAAGTGTCATGCGGCTAAATCACTTGCCGCATGAATTGTCATGCGGTCAAGTCAAGCACTGTTCTTCTTTCCCAATTTAGAGAAGAAGAACACCATGAACCCAAGCTTCCAAGCTCCATAAAATCTTCACATGGAGCCCAAATCCGAACTTCCATAGGTCAAAATGGGGTAGAACGAGATTCTCTACAACATGGAACCATAAAACTCGAAAAAACAAGATTAAGTAGATCAAAACCCAAGAAATCCGAAAATAAAATAAACTTAGATCTACAAGAATCTAGCCATGGAAAGTAAAATGCCAAGTACTAAAGTGCTTTAGAATGTAATGAGGAAGAGAATGAAGTAATAAAATTGGAGTTCCTCCATGAAGCAAGTTGCACTTGCCTAGAGCTCACTCTCTCTCCTCTGGTAGGTAAGAAGTAATGGGGAAGAAGATGATTAATGAAGAGAGAGAACAGAGAGAATGGATTAATAAATACAATGGTGGTGGTAGGTAGGGGGTTCACATTGGTTCATATTGAACCCAAGAAAACTGAGCCAAGCCGAACCAAGCCAAAAAATAACCAAGCCAAGATACAAGCTAACAAGGAATCATGCAAATACAGAATAAAATATGTACACGTATTCCAGAAATACGTAATACGGACCACAGGCATTGCACCTCTGTTTGCGTTGACTATAAAAGAATAGAACAGTTATATCAGAGGACTGGACTTTTACTTCACAATACAAACTCGTTCGTACAATGAAAGCCTAGGGACGAAAACCTAGGTACAGCAATCTAAGTACAATTGTTTAGTTTTTTTTTTTGGTGACGATAGAGGCTCGGGAAAGCGACGGCCGCTCTACCTTACTCCTTGGACGATCGGACGTAGCTTTGGCTCTGGTGAAGAAATGCTCTCAGAATGTGTGGGGAGACTCCTCTTTGCGTGCCTCTAGCTCTCTGGATATCCAGCTGGGGGTCCTCTCTCTTTCTGGAAGACCTCCTCTCTAGAAAATTTCCTCTCTGGAAGGGAATGGTACTTTGCTATTTATATGAGTGGGGTGTCATCATTAGGGTTTGCAAATGATTGCCTCCTTGAGAAGTTAGCGGTTAAGGATCAATTAATCTGGGCCATTAATTTTGATTGTAGCAAATCTAAGCAATTAATGTGGATTGCATCAAATCTCTGTGGGCAATTAATATTGATTGCCACAAATCTTTATGATATGCAGCCGTCAATTCGGATCTCCTGCCACGTGTTCACTCCGCTTGATTACAATAGATCTGACTTGATCCGATAATTATGATGATTGCACTAAATCTGAATGAATAAATCTTGATTGATTTGGTGCCGCATGTCCCACCATCACCATATTGCGAGCTTATAGGAACGCGGAGAAAACTGATCTTCTGCCACGTGTCCTAACCGCGGGCTACAGGAACAGAGTGTCTTGACAGAGCCGCATAAAGTTGGTGATGGAACTGGGGATTCCCAGGACCCTTTCTTTGTGTGCGTATTGATCGATAGAAAGCTAAACAGATCTAATACGTGTTCTAACCCTTCATAGGTGGAAACTAGGGTTCACGAATTATACCTGCGGCGGAAAGGAGACAAGTAATTCATGGCAGTCTCGAGCGGACGACCCCAAGATCTTCTACACGTATTCCTTCCTCGAGTTGGACGTCGTGTGGGCGACGATCTCCCAACCTTTTCTTCTCCTTGGCAGCCCCCTCTTTCTCTCTTTACGTGAATCACGAATTTAGAGAAAGTTTTAGATTTTCTGATCAGTCATATGGCGGCCAGAGAATAGAGGATATATAGGCTACGGCAGGGACCATGAGGAGAAATTAGGGTTAGGCCTCCTAACGGATCTGGATATCCCGTGAGCCCGAACACACAATCCAGGCCCATTAACAATAGCTCGGTCCACTAATGAGCTATTGTTGCACTACCTCCCGAATCCCATTTTGTGGGCTCCTTTTATTATATTCTCCTTTGGCTTCCCATGTTAAGATATCGTATGTCCGTCGATCGAATTAAGTTACTGACAACTATATTGATTCGACATCTTTTATCCTTAAGTAGTACCGCTCAACTTTATTTGTCATGTCGGATATAATCCATGTCACGCCCCAGAACCAGAATACATGGAGAGCGGGGCGCACATAGCCAGCTACGTATATTGAAATAGCATACATCTCAACTATACGGTCACGGCTGTCTAGATATGAGGGTTTACTATAAGCCATCAGTCTCTTAAGGTCAAGCCTATTGTCTCAATCTCAAAAAGTAATATAATAAAAGATGTTTGACCACCAAATATACAATAAAAGGCATCCCAAATATTACATATCAGTTGATCATGAAACTAGTCGTACAAAATATAAGCACTAGCAAGAGTTAAGTTATACATGATCAACCCTAGGATCTGTTAATCATGTTTACAGCCCGTAGGCAGACAGTAAGTAAATGTGCATCGAGCTAACCGGTGCTCGTCGGCTAAACGCCTCAAAAGAATACTTTTACAATAGAGTGAGCGAAACAAAATAGAAAACCCACTCGTAGCCCGGGTTCCTTCTAGTCGCCACCATCAGGTTGGAGGTTCGGTAGATCCTCGGGAGCTGCTCCAAAATCTGGCCACACAAAACCAGCTGGGTCAACCCCAGAAAGAGCAAGTGCCACAAAGGAGGCCACGAAATAAGAACAAAAGCCAGCATATCAGAACATAAGAAAAGAAATAGAAGAAGGTACAAGTAATAAAGAGTGCAACAGGATAATAAACGACTAGTGACGTGGGACCATTCCGGGAGCCAGGTTACAACCCTTAAACCAGATAAGGACCGAGGTTGTAACCCTTCACCTGAATAGCACTCTGTCTTCATCCATTTATTGTTTAATAATAAGTAAAACAGTCAAGTTCAAGAGTAGTCAGGTACTGGTACTAGACAAGACTTAGACAAGGCTGGACTCCATCCATTCACAAGCGGCCAAGCAATTACTACGGCTTACTACTTAACTAACTAGGGTTATCACAAGCCTTAATTACTGCCAAGATGCAATGAAAATTTCCCAGTCCCAAGCCCTGCAGACCATCCAGTTATCCTTCCGCGGGTTGAGAGTATGGTTGGCTACATCGCCCCGGAGACGATATACCCTTAGGTGACTTAGAGGGTGCAACACATGACAGTGCGCTGGAAATGTGCTCTACTCGTCGGCAAGCTACAAGTCCAATTAAGAGCGCCCAGATAACGAGATTGCCTGTGACTGGAAATTCTCCAAACTATAGTTTGATCTAGTCATTATCCTAATCCATATTCAGTATGAATCCCTGACCGTAGGAACCAGGGAGTCACGTCCTAGACATGATGCGAGACAAGACAAGTGGATTGCACAAGCAAGCAAGCAGGAACACCCACGGTGTCAAGTTGATTATACGAGTCAAGTTAGCCGTTGCAACAGCATCAAGATAAATCATGTCAGGGTACTTGTCAGGAGTGCGCCACGACGGGCCACTATCATGTCAGGTTGGTCATGTCAGGAGTGCACCACTACGGGTCACTGTCGTGTTATGCTAGTTCCTTGTCATACCATGCCATGTACAATAGTCATTCCAAACATATTAAGTAAAATCAAGTTCATGACAAAATATCAATATACAGGGCTATAGAAGAGCCAAGCATTAAGGAAAAATAAAACCAAATCTCCATAATTGGACAGATTGTGCAAGGTTCCCTGAGGTCGGGTTGCGCAGGAGTCAAGTGCGCCAGGGGCCAACTGCGCAGTAGTGAGCTGCGCAGAAGTCGGCTTGTGGATTGTGCATGAGGGAAGTACGCGGGGATGGATGGCGCATGGGCAGACTGCGCATGAACGGACTGCGCATGAGCAGACTGCGCATAAATCCATGCGCACTCGGGTTGAGCGCAGTTCGCCAAGGGGCAAGCTGCGCGGTCGGTGCTGCGCTAAAGAGCGCAGGCCGAGAGAGAGGATGCGCGGTCCAGTACTGCGCTAAAGAGCGCAGGATGCAGGCTGCTACTCCAGGCCGACAAGAACACCAAGAACACCAAAATTTCATTCTTCATATCTTTGTCAAATCAAAACCAAATCTAGATTTTCAAGGTTCTAACTTGAGTAAAATTGAATTCTCTTCCACATGGAAGCATCAAAATCCCCAAAAACACAACCAAAATAGATCAAAACCATATAAATCCAAAATTAGAGAAAACTTAGATCTAGAACAATTGAGACTCCAAATCATAAAATGTCAAGTTCTAATGTTGATCACCATGGCCTAATCTAGCTAATGAACAAATAAAAAGTGGTTCTCATGTGGTGGCAAGGTGCACTTGCCTATGGGTGTTGGTGTTGTGTAGAAGAAGGAAGAAGAAGAAGATGGAGAAATAAATGAGAGAATTATGGAGGAGAGAGAAAAGTAGGTAGAGTTTTAATGAGGGTGGGTTGTGGTGGAATGAGGGTGGATTATAGGTTAAGGTGTTCCAATGCTTAATAAACCAAACCAAACTAAACCAACCTTCTCCACAAAATAAACCAAGCTAGGTCAAAACCTATTTTACGAGAAATCCAAAATTTGCAAGTCAAGCCAATTACAAGTACAGGCCAAATCCGAAAAAAATACAGGTCCGAAATACATACAAGCTCGACAAAATATGTATTCCGAATATGGGTGTTACAACTCTACCCACTTTAAAAGAACTCCGTCCTCAGAATTTAATCAAGGAGCTAGAGAGACAAGAACAAGCTATATTAATCACATGCAAGCTATAACCAGGCAAGCAATCAGACAATCATACATGCAAGCAAGGGATAGAAACATAAGGCATAAGGAAGACATTATACCTTACGAGTCAAACAAGTTGGGATATCGTGATCGGATATCATCCTCACGCTCCCACATTGACTCACCTGGAGAGTGATGACCCCAAGCAACACGGACTAAGCTAATAGTCTTGTTTTTTAGTATCTTCTCTCTCCAGTCCAAGATAGACACGGGCCTCTCCTTATACGAAAGGTTGGTACCAACAACCAATTCCGAATGGTCTAGGATATGGCTCGGGTCCGGGATGTACCGTTGTAATTGGGACACATGGAATACATCATGCACCTCACTTAGCGACGGCGGAAGAGAAAGACGATAGGATACATCTCCTACTCGCTCCAGGATATCGAACGGCCCTATATACCTAGGACTAAGCTTTCCCCGTACGCCAAAGCGAATGACGTCGCGGTTAGGCGAGATCCTAAGGAATACATGGTCGCCGATGGCAAACTCTAAGGGACGCCAATAAGCATCGGCCCAATGCCGTTGGCGATCTTGGGCAACTCAAAGACGATCTCTGATCCTTCTGACCATATCAATTGTCTGGGCAATCATCTCTGGACCGAGCATCTGCCTCTCTCCAACATCATTCCATGCTAACGGGGATCTGCACTTTCTTCCATACAGTGCCTCGAACGGTGCTATCTGAATACTGGCCTAGAAACTATTATTGTACGAGAATTCAACCAGGTGCAGGTGATCTTCCCACGAACCACCAAAGTCGAGCGTACAAGACCTCAACATGTCTTCAAGAGTCTGGATTGTAGTTCCGACTGACCATCTGTCTGCGGATGATATGCCAAACTGAACTGGAGACGAGTCCCCAAACTCTCTTGCAGGCTACGCCAAAAGTGTGACGTAAACCTTGAATCTCGGTCCGAGGTGATACTGACGGGCACTCCGTGAAGCTGACAATTGCCTGAGGTACATCTCTGCTAGCTGAGCCGTATACTACCCAACTCTGAATGGAAGAAAATGAGCCACCTTCATGAGCCGGTCAACTATAACCCAAATAGCATCTCGACCAGCTGGTGATCTAGGCAATCCAGTCACAAAATCCATGGTCACATGCTACCACTTCCATTCTGGTATTGGCAAGGGCTGAAGAAGTCCAGCGGGCCTCTGATGTTCAGCTTTAACCTGCTGGCAAACCAAATACCGAGAGACAAACCGGGCTATCTTCCTCTTCATGCCATTCCACCAGAAGTGCTGACGGATATTACGGTACATCTTCGTGCCACCGGGATGAATAGAATACTGTGAACTGTGAGCTTCTGCCGTGACCTCCTGTCTGATATCTCCACTGGGTACACAAAGACGAGTATCGTGCCTAAGTGTACCATCTTTATGAATGCACAACTCTGGCTTTTCCTGTCTCACACTCTGCTCTGAGCCGCTGAATCTTGGAATCTGTAGACTGCGCTATCCGGATCCTCTCAACTATACTGGATTGAACCTGTAGACTGGCCATCAATGCCACACTAGTAGGAAGAACCACTTCAACTCCCATCTTCTGAAGATCTGCCAATAACTCTGGTTGCGCCGTCAGGAAGTAAACTTCGTCTCTACGGCTCAACGCATCTGCTACAACGTTGGCCTTCCCTGGATGATACTGCAAGTCCACATCGTAGTCCACCAATAGCTCAAGCCATCTTCTCTGCCGCATATTAAGGTCCTTCTGGGTGAAGACATACTTCAAGCTCTTGTGATCAGTAAATATCTCCACTCTATCCCCATACAAGTAGTGCCTCCACAACTTAAGTACAAAACTACTGCTGCTAGCTCCAAGTCGTGTGTCGGGTAACTCTTCTCATGGTCACAAAGTTAGCGTGATGCATAAGATATTACCTTCCCATGCTGTATCAAGACATATCCCAATCCTCTGTCTAGAGTATCACAATAAACTGTGAATCCTCCGGTCCCATCTGGAAGTATGAGAATGGGAGCCGTTATCAAACCTCGCTTCAACTTCTAAATAATTCCTGACACTCTATTGTCCAAGCAAATTGTACATCCTTGCGGGTCAACTGGGTCATCGGCGCAGAAATCCTTACAAAATCTGAAACGAATCGTCGATAGTAGCCGGCCAATCCAAGGAAGCTGCGAACCTCTGCCACTGAACTAGGCACTGGCCACATCTCGATAGCCATAATCTTCTGGAGATCCACTTCTACTCCTCCTCGGGTAATGATGTGACCCAAGTACGAAATGCGATCGAGCCAGAACTCGCATTTACTGAACTTGGCGTACAACTGATGCTCCCTAAGCGTCTGAAGGACGATTCTGAGATGCTGCTCATGCTCTGCTTCGCTCTTGCTGTAGACCAAGATATCATCTAGGAACACGATCACGAACTGATCTAGGTAAGGCATGAAAATGCGATTCATGAGGTCCATGAATACGGCTGGCGCATTGGTTGCTACAAATGGCATAACAAGGAACTCCCAATGTCCATACCTAGATCAAAAGCTGTCTTCGGGATGTCTGCTCTCTGACTCTGATCTGGTGGTATCCTGACCGCAAGTCTATCTTTGAAAACACTGAAGCCCCTTTGAGTTGATCAAACAAGTCATCTATCCTCGGAAGAGGGTATCTGTTCTTGATTGTCACTGAGTTCAAGGTACGATAATCTACACATAACCTGGACGTACCATCCTTATTTTTATAATAAGCATCGGGGCTCCCCAAGGCGGTCCACTTGCACGAATGAATCCCTTGGTCCTGAGTTCTTCAATCATCTTGTACAAAATCTCCAACTCTGAAGGCGTCATTCTGTAGACTCGCTCTGATACTGGTTGTCCCGGGGATTAAGTCTATAGTGAACTCGATCTTCCGCTCTGGCGGCATCCCTGGAAGTTCCTCTGGGAAGACATCTGGAAACTCTTAACTATTCGAGGCAACTGCACTGCTACTCTGCCATCCGCAACACTGGAGGCCGGCTCCACCGCGCCTCTGGAAAATAAAAACTCTGGCTCTCCTGGAATACTAAAGATAACCCTGCCAACATGGCAGTCTATCCTAGCATACTAGTTCCTCAACCAATCCATGCCTAAGACTATATCATAGTCCGCCATAGGGAATTCTATAAATCTAGCGGGAAACTCTCTACTGCTAACTACGATCCGACACGAGGAAAACACTCAATCTACTCCCACAAGACCATTACCAGTAAGTATATTGAGCCTCACTGATAATGACTCGGGCTCCAATCTATCCGTGTCGTGAATCGTAAGACATGAATGAATGCGATGCACCAGAATCAAATAATACCAATGCTGGAAAAGAGTTGACGAGAATAGTACCTGCCACTACCTTACCTGGTGCAACTTCTTCTTCCATAGCCATCATCATAGCCTGACCTCTAGCTGCGGTTCCCCTCTGCTGGAAACCTCTCTGCCTTCTCTGCACTGGAGCCTGGGCACACTGCTGCTGGAATGCCTGGGCCTGAGGCAACAATGGTCTCGGGTACTGCTGTTGCTGCATAGGTGCCGGTCCCCTAACCGATGGACTGGTTAGATTGGAAGAGGATGAACTACCCCTATTCGGGCAGGCTCTATCTTATGATCTGCCGCTCCACAAGCAAGGCACAATCCTTGCGTCCTACGACAATCTGCCACTACATGGCCTGGCTTCCCGCAATAAGAACATCCCATCACGAAAGTCTGCTTCTGCTTCTACTGCTGCGGGTACATCGGGGTTGAATGCTGAACCGACGTTACTGAGGCCGCCCACCTCGGAGTTCCAATGGTCAATCCCCTAGCTGCCGGGGCTGGAGCTGATGATTGGTGCATCTGACTGTGGGACCGCTTCCTACCTCCGGTCCTATCACGATCCTCTGGGAGGTGTACTCATGCCTCCTAGCTGCCCTCAGTACTGCATCGAACGTCTGGTATTCGAACTGCTCGACTGCTAACAAGATCTCCAAATGCAGTCCCTACTGGAACCGCTGGGCCCTATCAAACTCGGTCGCCACCAAGGTGGGGATAAACCTACTAAGTTTAGAAAACTCAGATGCATAACTGTCGACTGTTCTGCCTCCTTGCTTCAAGTTGGTAAATCTGGTCTGCAGGTCGTACCGAGCCACAGCATCGAAATACTTCGTCTGGAACCTCTCTCTGAACACTGCCCAAGCAATGGGTGCCACTAATCCCATGGCTTGCGCCGTCCACCAACTGCGAGCCAAGTCCAACAACTGCAGGCGTACCACCGCCACCTTCTCATTCTCAGGTGTCCTAGCTGCTTCCAGAACCACCTCGGTATCCTGAAGCCAAGCGTCCGCGGCAATCGCATCTTTGCTGCCGTCGAAGAAGGGAGGGTTCAAGTGCTTGAAGCTGTTAGCCGCGCTGTTCCTTGGATTACCGCCTCTGGTCAAAGCATCTGCCACAGTCTCGTGCAAGGCATCTCCTCTGCGATCCTAGGAAGCTATCAAGGTCCTGATGAGACCTACCAAGGTGCCATCATCCGGCTCGACAGGCTGAACGGGCTGAACTGGGGGCTCTTCTCCAGTAGGTATAACTCGGGAGGCTACTCCGGAGTACTGGGCTTGATCTCCAGGTTGCTGCTGGTCGACGGGAGGTGCTCCTCCTTACTGATCGGCGGGGTCAGGTACAGTGCCGCTGAAGAAGACGACACAGGGAAAACAATGAGGAAGGACCAGGAAAGATTAATGATATAAGCATGTGATCAGGTCAAGATTCCAGAGATTCAGAGGATATGGACGGAGATCAAGGACGAGTACTGATTGAGACATCTATTCGGTAAACCCTCACATTTCTTGATTGACAAGACCTGTATGGGCCACCACTTAAACCATGTCACGTCCCAGAACCAGAATACACAGAGAGCGAGGGCGCACATAGCCAGCTACGTATATTGAAATAGCATACATCTCAACTATACGGTCACGGCTGTCTAGATATGAGGGTTTACTACAAGCCATCAGTCTCTTAAGGTCAAGCCTATTGTCTCAATCTCAAACAAGTAATATAATAACAAGATGTTTGACCACCAAATATACAATAAAAGGTGTCCCAAATATTACATATCAGTTGATTATGAAGCTAGTTGTAAAAAATACAAGGACTAGCAAGAGTTAAGTCATACATGATCAACCCTAGGATCTGTTAATCATGTTTACAGCCCGTAGGCAGACAGTAAGTAAATGTGCATCGAGCTAACAGGTGCTCGTCGGCTAAATGCCTCAAAAGAATACTTTTACAATAGAGTGAGCAAAACAAAATAGAAAAACCCACTCGTAACCCCGGGTTCCTTTAGTCGCCACCATCGGACTGGAGGTTCGGTAGATCCACGGAAGCTGCTCCAAAATCTGGCCACACAAAACCAGCTGGGTCAAACCCCAGAAAGAGCAAGTGCCACAAAGGAGGCCACGAAATAAGAACAAAAGCCAGCATATCAGAACATAAGAAAAGAAATGGAAGAAGGTACAAGTAATAAAGAGTACAATAGGACAATAAACGACTAGTGACGTGGGACCATTCCGGGAGCCAGGTTACAACCCTTAAACCAGACAAGGACCAAGGTTGTAACCCTTCGCCTGAATAGCACTCTGTCTTCACCCATTTATTGTTTAATAATAAGTAAAATAGTCAAGTTCAAGAGTAGTCAGGTACTGGTACTAGACAAGACTTAGACAAGGCTGGAATCCATCTATTCACAAGCGGCCAAGTAATTACTACGGCTTACTACTTAAATAACTAGGGTTATCACAAACCTTAATTACTAACAAGATGCAATAAGAATTTTCCAGTCCCAAGCCCTGCAGACCATCCAGTTATCCTTCCGCGGGTTGAGAGTATGGTTGGGTACATCGCCCCGAAGACGATATACCCTTAGGTGACTTAGAGGGTGCAACACATGACAGTGTGCTGGAAATTTGCTCTACTCGTCGGCAAGCTACAAGTCCAATTAAGAGCGCCCAGATAACGAGATTTCCTTTGACTGGAAATTCTCCATAAACTATAGTTTGATCTAGTCATTAGCCTAATCCATATTCAGTATGAATCCCTGACCGTGGAAACCCGGGAGTCACGTCCTAGACATGATGCGAGACAAGATAAGTGGATTGCACAAGCAAGCAAGCAGGAACACCCACGGTGTCAAGTTGATTATACGAGTCAAGTTAGCCGTCGCAACAGCATCAAGATAAATCATGTCAGGGTACTTGTCAGGATGTGCGCCACGACGGGCCACTATCATGTCAGGTTGGTCATGTCAGGAGTGCACCACTGTAACACCCAGTTTTCTGAAATTAGGGTATTTTGAAAATTTATTATTTTTATTATTTATTAATGGTATTTTGGTCATGATATAATTTTGGTGATTTTTAGTTATTTAAAACTATTTTCTAAGTCGCAACTTATGACTTTGTGACTTTACTAGTATAACCCTAGTGTAAACCCTAGAGATTTCATAACCTAGAGACTAACCATGATCATGTAAGCCTAGCCATAGATTTAGAACATCAAATTAAGGCTTTTTAGCCTAAAGGGTATTTTGGTAATTTTCTAGGATTTATTTGGAATTATTTGGATTTATGAGATTTATTATTAATTAATTATTTGATTTGTGTCATGTTAGTCCCTAACCTAGTTTAGCACTGATCTAGACGTTAGCCACTAACCTAGAAGACTAATGTTATATGTTAGCCTTATGTGTAAATATCTAGTTAGATAATCTCTAGATATTTTACTTTTAGATATTTTAGAAACCTAGAAATATCTATTCCCTTAGTCAAGCCTTAAGGGCTAAGTTTTGCAAGGTGGTAGGAACCCTAAATATCTACCCCCTACCCCCCCCCCCCCCCCCCCCATGGAAGCCAACCCATGCCCCCATCATATATACACACCCCCTCTTCATTCAAGCCTCTTTTCTTTTACAAAAACCCTAGTTTTTCTACAACTTCACACCCTCACCATTTAACCAAATTAGCTCCAAATTGAGCCTAGTTTCTTGCATTGGAACCCCCTACCAATGAGGATGCTAAGGGAGGCTAGCTAGCAAGGTTTTCAAGACATTTGGGCATCATCATTGAAGAGGACACCCCCCTACTTTGGTGTTTTCTTGAGTTTTTCACTCAATATGTAAATACCTATAAACCCTACTAATATTGTGATTTCTCCTCATGGTTGCATGCATCTAGGTACCAGGGACCTATAGGACAAGTTTGGTAGGATATGGATATGGTTTGGTGTCCGTATCGGACACGTATATGTGTGTTTAAAACAGTGTTCGATGAAATGCTTGTGAGAATAAAAAGGTATTATTTTCAAAAACTAATTGAATGGAAAAATAGGTTTTTAAGTGTAGATCACAAATCACATGGACTGAGTATGAAATCGTATTGTGTTCGTGTCCAAATTGGACACGAACACACTGTTAAAAATCACACTGTGTACATTTTAATCTACTGCTACCCGACACTGTTTTCTCCATGAATTGGACACGTGGACACGTGCCACTTGGCACAGAGGAGGGGGCATCCTCTGATAATCCCCCTCTCGAATTTGAGACACTCTCGTGTCGTGTCGGATGAGAAATCCGACACGCACTGATCGTACACTACACTGCACACAGTGTTAAACACTCACTGACACGGCCTTCGTGTCGCACGGACACGAGTCGTGGACACCTCGTGTTTACACGAGTGTGTAGCCCAACATGTGGGCTACACATGGACGTGACTACAAGGCCCCACGTGGCTCGTGTCGTGTCCACGAGACACTTGCATCACTGCACGAGACTGTGCACGCTCCCCTGCTACTCGACCTTAATTTCGGACACGACACGCCACGTCGACACGACATGCCACATCGACACGCCAAATTTGGCATGGACACGGGGGCAATGTCTGCGAACATGCCCTCTAAGTTTCGTGGCTTATCGTGTCGTATCGGACACGAAATTGCCTCTGTACGGGTCACTCACTGACAGCACACACGTGGAAATTGGGCTCTGATACGGGCTTCCCATTTGGACACGGCAACACGTGGACACCGTACAGACACACTGACACCTAGCCTGACCCTAGACGAACCTAGGGACACGACCACGAGACACGAGGACGTGTGTGTCGTGTCCTAGAGCTAGTTGCCCATGTACACGACATTGTATTTGTGTGTGTATGCACTGTGTTACCCGATTGTGTTTTTAGACACTTGGACACGCCGCGTCGTGTCGTGGTGGACACCTAGGGACACCTACGACATGTATGTATGTGGGGCATCAGTTACCAACCTATAGGTTCGAGTCCTAGCTCGGTTTAGCGTGTGTATTTGGGTTTACCCTATTATCGAATGCACAGTGCTGTTCCAGTTTTGGGATATTATTCCCAGTTTTCAAAAGTGAATTTCAAATATAATTTTAATATGATTATACATGTATTAGTATGTTTTTAGTATATATATATATGTAGTATATATGTATGTGTGAGTGTAGGTGAGATTTGAGGGTATATGGTTGTGTATAATTGTAGTGGTGTATATATATACATATATATGTATATATGTACTGTGTGTGTGTGTGTGTTTGGGGACTGGATTCCTGTTCTCAGGAATCTGAGAACACCCTTCCCCCCATTTCTGTCCAGCCTATCCCTCTATCTCTTTCACTCTATCTCATTCTCTTTCACTCTCTTCTTCCCTCTCTCTATATATATGTAATATATATATAGGTTTTGTATATATATATATGTATATATATATGATATATATACATTTTGGTATTAGATCTTTAGTGTCATTATATATATATATATATATATATGGGTGATTGGTATTGTATATAGTTGTGTGTATATTTTATATATATATATATATATATATATATATATATATATATATATATATATATATATATATATATATATATATATATATATATATACTAAAAATATATATATATATATATAAGGTTATATATATGGGTGTATATATATGTATATTGTATAGAGATGAAAACCTATAACCACTAGCCTATGGAAACCTAAGTCACTAGCATATGGCCTAAGTGATTAGCCTATGGCATTAGGGGCTTACCCCAATTGACCTAATAGCCCAAAACACTACTAGTTGACCCTTGTTTGACTAGTGTTGACCAAAGTCAACCTTAGGTCAAATTTGACCTAGTTAACCTAGAATTGACTAGGATTGACCTAAAATGACTAGTTTAACTAGTCTGACCATGTTTGACCCAATTACCTTATTGACTAGTCTTTGTTTAACCTAATTACCTTACTGTCTAGTCTTTGTTTGACCAAAACCTTAGTTGGTCTAAGTTTGACCTAGACTTGACCCAGATTGATCATGTTGACTAGTATTTAACTAGTTTGATTAGAATGTTGACTTTAACCTAGATTTGACTAACCTTGACTTGTTTGACCTTGTTTGACTTTATTTGACTCAGTTTGATCTCCTGTGACCCAGTTTGACTATTGAGTTGACCAAGAGTTGACTTTTGACCAGATTGACCTAGAATCATGTAGTATGCATTGTATACTTTATTTTTACCATTGTGGATACATTGTGACTTGTATTGCTCTGATTAGGAGCCATATATCTCTCCTCAGACAGTATATCCTCTTCAGACATTAAGTTATCAGGCGAGTACATTCTCTGACCGTTTCATACTTGTTCAGGCTTTACTTCTCGTTCTAGATTACTTTACTTGATGCTGTCACATTGGTAACACGGATTGGTACTATATGGATCTTTACATGAGATGTTATTCCCCTCGGAAGCATCGGGTACTTCATGTTACGTGTGTTTCACTTTCATCATGTACTCCTGTGCTTCCATCATGCATGTATACTCATGTGATCATGTACTCTCATGTTCACTGAGCTCTCATGTATAACTTCACGTATATTTATTTATGAGCCTCATGTGAAGTAATCATGTATAATAACGTAACTTGTCTAGATCCTTGTGTATTAATTGGGAAAACGGGGGAGTAGAAGTAGACATGTGAATAATTCCAAAGTAGTGTAATCATGTACAGACTCAGTAGTGTAATCATGTATAAATTCTAGCCATTCATATGCCTATCTTGTACTCTACATCACTAGTCACTTACAGTTCTCTATATACAGTAGATATTTCCTTTACAAGCTACCTCTTTTACAGCATATATTTTCTTTCAGCACTTCCTGTATTTTACTCTATTGTCTGTATCGTATTTCTAACCTGATATGAACTGTGTGAGATGTATTGTGCTCGTTCCTGTCCTGACTGGACCTGTTGAAAATATTACAGAGGATGAGGATGAGGCCCTGGTGTCTACCTATTATGGAGCAGGACTAGATGATACTTATGTTATGGACCCTCAGCAGGATCCACCTGCAGCTGAGGATGTTGCCCAGTAGTCTAGGCTACTTTAGCTAGACAGTCTTTTCTGTATTCTCATTTTGTCTCACATCTGAGTTGTATTTTAAGATGTTGAGATATATAGACTCTTAGACTTATTGTATTATGAATTGACATTCTGGATGTTATGTATCCTAGACACTTAGACTTATTTCATCTATGCTACTGTTCTCTTGAGTTACTGTCTATCTATCTATCTTTTATTCTTCTACCTAGATGTGATTGAGATTGTATTCTGTTTGTCACCTCCATTCGAAGAGTATAAACTGTACAGGTACTTTTATATTGTTAGATGATTGACCTAGGACAGCGTTCTACCGCCGACACTGTGGCGTAGGTTGGAGTACCCACTTTTTGTTCCCCTATACAGGGTGCAGGTCGTGACACGTTTTAGTGGTGGCCCATGCAAGTCTCGAGTTTATGTAGTGATATTCGAACTAGAGTATCACTACAGCCTGTGATAGGATTTGAGAAATAGGCTTAGTGAGAGAGGATACTCAATCACTGTTAGGATACTTTGAGAGATTCCTGGGATGACCCTTGAGAATCTCATTTGAAATTTCGATTTAAACTCCTTTTCTCTTGATTGAATTTGATTTTGGAGGATTCACTGTAGAACTTTGAATCCTGGTGTTAGTTGATGATTTTGAAATTTTTGTAGTTGTTGATTTTAATTTCTTTGTGTTTGATTAATATCTTTTATTTTAAGGTACTCAATCACATTTATGAGAAAACTCTCATCTGTTTCTTGCCATCTAATTCTCTTGCTAATTGCTTCCCTTGAAATGAACTGTTCCCTCTATTTTTTTGTATCTTGCTCAACCCTTTCTACCAAACTATGTGATTGTATCCCAAACCTGACTTACTCGACATTTTTTTCAAATAAAGACTTTATTGAGACCTTCTAACCTTGACCTTTGATTTGATCGAACCCTAACTATATTCATCTAGTAGCCTATCTATCCCTAGGACTGTGTTCCTAAATTATTTACTGGATTCCTAATTAATTTTATTCCATGGGTTAATTTGATCTTCTTTAACTTTTGCATCAATTATCACGTCTTGAACTCCCACTTCCTATTCTAGATCATTGGACGTCCTTTACCGTGACTTAGATATTCAGAGTATAATACTAGCTGTTACCTCCCAACAAACTTCACATATAAGACCTAGACTAGCCTACCTTCATGTAGGTATTCTATGTCCTACTAAAACCCGTCTCCTTGTACTCTATTTTCTTGATATGATTTCTGGTCAAATGGCTAAACTATAACCTCTACCATGATACTAAATTAATTCTTATTTCAATTAGAGATCCACCTTGGCTCAATTCTTTCGACCTGGCATGTGATGGTGTTCTGCTTGAATCCTTGAATACTTAACCTTGTACCTTACCTTGAATGCTTGACCCGATTGGTTAAGGATCTTGGACTATGTATCTTCTTTCATCATTTCCACCCTTACTTATATCTTATGCTATAAATTTATCCTTAGTTTTACAAGCTTATCCTTTTCGAGCTTGATCATGATATATTTTATTGGGTGTACACCCACTAACATATTATCTAATCAGAACCGGCGCATGATGGTCTGATCAACCTATTGCATTTTGGTTCACTTTTTCATATATTAATCTACGTGGATGGAGACATAGTTAAACTTGCCCTAGAATCTTATCCGCAACAGCCTTGACAATTCTCCTTGGAATTATTTTTATCGCCTATGAACCTCGTATTCATATCCAGTTGAATTAAATTTAATCATGACCTGGATCTTCATCATTGGATGCTCGTGCTCATACTTGATTTCATTGATCTCCCATCTTGCCCAAATCTCGATTATCCTGAAATTGATCAACTTAGATCGTGTCAAGACTAAAATCTATTTGTGATTGTTGTGCCTAAATTTTCAATTTTCTTTTACCACTTTATGGAATAGTAACTTTTAATGATTTCTCACTTACTTGTTAATAACCAATTTTCATATAGGATGGTAGACGGCCCTATAGCCTTGATGATTGTCGTTCCCTTACCTTCCCAATTAGGACACCTTAGATTGCTTGTACGTTTTGATACCATAGGACAGTATTGATCTAGAATGACTAGTGCACCTAGATGAGACCACACACTGTCCCATTTAACCTACCCCTTACACTACTATTTCATCACGATTTTTGGTTCTATTTAGGCCATAGACCTTTCCCACTCTAAATTATGATCACCGTAGACACGTTACCGTGACTTTTAAATTAAGAGCACAAGACTAGTTGTTTTCTCAAAACTAATTTCACATACGTAACCTAGACATGACATACTACACCCATGACCTTAGTGTCCCACTCAGGCATACCATCGTGTGCTTCATTTGTTTAGTACGATTTTCCTGACCCGAGGCTCCATCCTGATTTATCCCATGGAGTTATCTTTGATTTCGATTTGGATTAAGGATACCTTATGACCTAAAACTGCCAGCTAATTTTTGGACATGACCCAGTGTAGGTCTACTACCCATATTTTGCTTGTTGACCTTGTATGTTGCTAGGTAGTAGCTTCGACCCTGATTGTTGGAGGTCTGACCTAGGAGGTGTACGACCATCTAAATTTCGAAGACGAAATTATTTTAAAGTGGAAAGACTTGTAACACCCAGTTTTCTGAAATTAGGGTATTTTTGAAAATTTATTATTTTTATTATTTATTAATGGTATTTTGGTCATGATATAATTTTTGGTGATTTTTAGTTATTTAAAACTATTTTCTAAGTCACGACTTATGACTTTGTGACTTTACTAGTATAACCCTAGTGTAAACCCTAGAGATTTCATAACCTAGAGACTAACCATGAATATGTGAGCCTAAACAAAGGTTTAGAACATCAAATTAAGGCTTTTTAGCCTAAAGGGTATTTTGGAAATTTTCTAGGATTTATTTGGAATTATTTGGATTTATGAGATTTATTATTAATTAATTATTTGATTTGTGTCATGTTAGTCCCTAACCTAGTTTAGCACTAATCTAGAGGTTAGCCACTAACCTAGAAGACTAATGTTATTTGTTAGCCTTATGTGTAAATATCTAGTTAGATAATATCTAGATATTTTACTTTTAGATATTTTAGAAACCTAGAAATATCTATTCCCTTAGTCAAGCCTTAAGGGCTAAGTTTTGCAAGGTGGTAGGAACCCTAAATATCTACCCCCTACCTCCCATGGCAGCCAACCCATGCCCCCATCCTATATACACCCCCCCCCCTTCATTCAAGCTTTTTTTCTTTTACAAAAACCCTAGTTTCCTACAACTTCACACCCTCACCATTTAACCAAATTAGCTCCAAATTGAGCCTAGTTTCTTGCATTGGAACCCCCTACCAATGAGGATGCTAAGGGAGGCTAGCTAGCAAGGTTTTCAAGACATTTGGGCATCATCATTTGAAGAGGACACCCCCATACTTTGGTATTTTCTTGAGTTTTTCACTCAATAGGTAAATACCTATAAACCCTACTAATATTGTGATTTCTCCTCATGGTTGCATGCATGTAGGTACCAGGGACCTATAGGACAAGTTTGGTAGGATATGGATATGGTTTGGTGTCCGTATCGGACACGTATCTGTGTGTTTAAAACAGTGTTCGATGAAATACTTGTGAGAATTAAAAGGTGTTATTTTCAAAAACTAATTGAATGGAAAAATAGGTTTTTAAGTGTAGATCACAAATCACATGGACTGAGCACGAAATCGTATTGTATCCGTGTTCAAATTGGACACGAACACACTGTTAAACATCACACTGTGTACACTTTAATCCCCTGCTACCCGATACTGTTTTCTCCACGAATTGGACACGTGGACACGTGCCACTTGGCACAGAGGAGGGGGCATCCTCTGACAATACCCCTCTCAAATTTGAGACACTCTCGTGTCGTGTCGGACGAGAAATCCGACACGCACTGACCGCACACTACACTGCACACAGTGTTAAACACTCACTGACACGGCCTTCGTGTTGCGCGGACACGAGTCATGGACACCTCGTGTTTGCACGAGTGTGTAGCCCAATATGTGGGCTACACGTGGACGTGATCACGAGGCCCCACGTGGCTCGTGTCCTGTCCACGAGACACTTGCATCGCTGCACGAGACTGTGCACGCTCCCCTGCTACTCGACCTTAATTTCGTACACGACATGCCACGTCGACACGCCAAATTTGGCATGGACACGAGAGCAATGTCTGCGAACATGCCCCCCAAGTTTCGTGGCTTATCGTGTCGTATCGGACACGAAATCGCCTCTGCACTGGTCACTCACTGACAGCACACACGTAGAAATTGGGCTCTGATACGGGCTTCCCATTTGGACATGGCGACACGTGGACACCGTACAGACACACTGACACCTAGCCTAACCCTAGGTGAACCTAGGGACACGACCACGAGACACGAGGACGTGTGTGTCGTGTCCTAGAGCTAGTTGCACATGTGCACGACACTGTATTTGTATGTGTGTGCACTGTGTTACCCGATTGTGTTTTTAGACACTTGGACACGCCGTGTCGTGTCGTGGTGGACACCTAGGGACACCTACGACACGTATGCATGTGGGGCATCAGTTACCAACCTATAGGTTCGAGTCCTAGCTCGGTTTAGCGTGTGTATTTGGGTTTACCCTATTATCGAATGCACAGTGCTGTTTCTAGTTTTGGGATATTATTCCCAGTTTTCAAAAGTGAATTTCAAATCTAATTTTAATATGATTATACATGTATTAGTATGTTTTTAGTATATATATATGTAGTGTATATGTATGTGTGAGTGTAGGTGAGATTTGAGGGTATATGGTTGTGTATAATTGTAGTGGTGTATTTTTTTTTTTTTTTTTTTATGGTTGTGTATAATTGTAGTGGTGTATATGGTTGTGTATTGTAGTGGTGTATATATTACATATATATGTATATATGTACTGTGTGTGTGTGTTTGGGGACGGGATTCCTGTTCTCAGGAATCTGAGAACACCCTTCCCCCCATTCCTGTCCAGCCTATCCCTCTATCTCTTTCACTCTATCTCATTCTCTTTCACTCTCTTCTTCCCTCTCTCTATATATATGTAATAATTATATAGGTTTTGTATATATATATTATATATATATATGAATGTATATACATTTTGGTATTAGATATTTAGTGTCATTATATATATATATATAATTATATATATATATATATATTAATTATATAATATATATATATATATATATATATATATATATATATTTTATATAGATATTATATGGGTGATTGGTTGTATATAGTTGTGTATATAATATATAGATATTATATATATATATATATAATTAATATATATATATATATATAGATATATTATATATATATATATAGATATTAATATATAATTAATATATAATATATATATATAATATATATAGATATATATATATATAATATATATAAATATATATAATATAATATATATATAGGTTATATATGGGTGTATATATATGTATATTGTGTAGAGATGAAAACCTATAACCACTAGCCTATGGAAACCTAAGTCACTAGAAAAAATATATTATATATTATATATATATATATATATTATATATATATATGCAAAAAAAAAAAAAAAAAAAAAAAAAAATAATATATATATATATATGCATATATATAAGGTTATATATGGGTGTATATATATATGTATATTGTGTAGAGATGAAAACCTATAACCACTAGCCTATGGAAACCTAAGTCACTAGCCTATGGCCTAAGTGATTAGCCTATGGCATTAGGGGCTAACCCCAATTGACCTAATGGCCCAAAACACTACTAGTTGACCCTTGTTTGACTAGTGTTGACCAAAGTCAACCTTAGGTCAAATTTGACCTAGTTAACCTAGAATTGACTAGGATTGACCTAAAATGACTAGTTTAACTAGTCTGACCATGTTTGACCCAATTACCTTATTGACTAGTCTTTGTTTAACCTAATTACCTTACTGACTAGTCTTTGTTTGACCAAAACCTTAGTTGGTCTAAGTTTGACCTAGACTTGACCCAGATTGATCATGTTGACTAGTATTTGACTAGTTTGATTAGAATGTTGACTTTAACCTAGATTTAACTAATCTTGACTTGTTTGACCTTGTTTGACTTTATTTGACTAAGTTTGATCTCCTGTGACCCAGTTTGACTATTGAGTTGACCAAGAGTTGACTTTTGACCAGATTGACCTAGAATCATGTAGTATGCATTGTATATTTTATTTTTACCATTGTGGATACATTGTGACTTGTATTGCTCTGATTAGGAGCCATACACCTCTCCTCAGACAGTATATCCTCTTCAGACATTCAGTTATCAGGCGAGTACATTTTCTGACCGTTTCATACTTGTTCAGGCTTTACTTCTCGCTCTAGATTACTTTACTTGATGCTGTCACGTTGGTAACACGGATTGGTACTATATGGATCTTTACATGAGATGTTATCCCCCTCGGGAGCATCGGGTACTTCATGTTACGTGTGTTTCACTTTCATCATGTACTCCTGTGCTTCCATCATGCATGTATACTCATGTGATCATGTACTCTCATGTTCACTGAGCCCTCGTGTATAACTTCACGTATACTCATTTATGAGCCTCATGTGAAGTAATCATGTATAATAACGTAACTTGTCTAGATCCTTGTGTATTGATTGGGGAAACGGAGGAGTAGAAGTAGACATGTGAATAATTCCAAAGTAGTGTAATCATGTACATACTCAGTAGTGTAATCATGTATAAATTCTAGCCATTCACATGCCTATCTTGTACTCTACATCATTAGTCACTTACAGTTCTCTATATACAGTAGATATTTCCTTTACAAGCTACCTCTTTTACAGCATATATTTCCTTTCAGCACTTCCTGTATTTTACTCTATTGCCTGTATCGTATTTTCTAACATGATATGAACTGTGTGAGATGTATTGTGCTCGTTCCTGTCCTGACTGGACCTGTTGAAAATATTACAGAGGATGAGGATGAGGCCCTGGTGTCTACCTATTATGGAGCAGGACTAGATGATACTTATGTTGTGGACCCTCAGCAGGATCCACCTGCAGCTGAGGATGTTGCCCAGTAGTCTAGGCTAGTTTAGCTAGACAGCCTTTTCTGTATTATCATTTTGTCTCACATCTGAGTTGTATTTGAGATGTTGAGATATATAGACTCTTAGACTTATTGTATTATGAGTTGACATTCTGGATATATGTATCCTAGACACTTAGACTTATTTCATCTATGCTACTGTTCTCTTGAGTTACTGTCTATCTATCTATCTTTCATTCTTCTACCTAGATGTGATTGAGATTGTATTCTGTTTATCACCTCCATTCGGAGAGTATAAACTGTACAGGTACTTTTATATTGTTAGATGATTGACCTAGGACAGTGTTCTACCGCCGACACTGCGGCGTAGGCTGGACGTACCCACTTCTCATGCCCCTATACAGGGTGTGGGTCGTGACAACCACTACGGGTCACTGTCGTGTTATGCTAGTTCCTTGTCATACCATGCCATGTACAATAGTCATTCCAAACATATTAAGTAAAATCAAGTTCATGACAAAAGGCGTAAGGATATAAAATGGGTCGTGAAATATCTAATAAAATATCAATATACAGGGCTATAGAAGAGCCAAGCATTAAGGAAAAATAAAACCAAATCTCCATAATTGGACAGATTGCGCAAGGTTCCCTGGGGTCGGGTTGCGCAGGAGTCAAGTGCGCCAGGGGCCAACTGCGCAGGAGTGAGCTGCGCAGAAGTCGGCTTGCGCTGAGTTGGTTGGCACAGGGGGTCAGATTGTGCATGAGTGAAGTGCGCGGGGATGGATGGCGCATGGGCAGACTGCGCATGAACGGACCCGCGCATGAGCTGACTGCGCATGTACGGACTGCGTATGTGCAGACTGCGCATGAATCCATGCGCACTCAGGTTGAGCGTAGTTCGCCAAGGGGCAAGCTGCGCGGTCGGTGCTTGTGCTAAAGAGCGCAGGCCGAGAAAGGGGATGCGCGGTCCAGCACTGCGCTAAAGAGCGCAGGCTGCAGGCTGCTACTCCAGGCCGACAAGAATGCCAAGAACACTAAAATTTTATTCTTCATATCTTTGTCAAATCAAAACCAAATCTAGATTTTCAAGGTTCTAACTTGAGTAAAATTGAATTCTCTTCCACATGGAAGCATCAAAATCCCCAAAAACACAACCAAAATAGATCAAAACCATGTAAATCCAAAATTAGAAAAAACTTAGATCTAGAACAATGGAGACTCTAAATCACAAAATGTCAAGTTCTAATGTTGATCACCATGGCCTAATCTAGCTAATGAACAAATAAAAAGTGGTTCTCATGTGGTGGCAAGGTACACTTGTCTATGGGTGTTGGTGTTGTGTAGAGGAAGGAAGAAGAAGAAGATGGAGAAATAAATGAGAGAATTATGGAGGAGAGAGAAAAGTAGGTAGAGTTTTAATGAGGGTGGGTTGTGGTGGAATGAGGGTGGATTATAGGTTAAGGTGTTCCAATGCTTAATAAACCAAACCAAACTAAACCAACCTTCTCCACAAAATAAACCAAGCTAGGTCAAAACCCATTTTATGAGAAATCCAAAATTCGTAAGTCAAGCCAATTACAAGTACAGGCCAAATCCGAGAAATAAAATACAGGTCCAAAATACATGCAAGCTCGATAAAATACGTATTCCGAATATGGGTGTTACAACTCTACCCACCTTAAAAGAATTTCGTCCTCGGAATTTAATCAAGGAGCTAGAGAGACGAGAACAAGCTATATTAATCACATGCAAGCTATAACCAGGCAAGCAATCAGACAATCATACATGCAAGCAAGGGATGGAAACATAAGGCATAAGGAAGACATTATACCTTACGAGTCAAACAAGTAGGGATATCGTGATCGGATATCATTCTCACGCTCCTACGTTGACTCACCTGGAGAGTGATGACCCCAAGCAAACACGGACTAAGCTAATAGTCTTGTTTTTGAGTATCTTCTCTCTCCGGTCCAAGATAGACACGGGCCTCTCCTCATACGAAAGGTTGGTACCAACAACCATTCTGAATGGTCAAGGATATGGCTCGGGTCCGGATGTACCGTCGTAATTGGGACACATGGAATACATCATGCACCTCACTTAGCGACGGCGGAAGAGAAAGACGATAGGATACATCTCCTACTCGCTCCAGGATATCGAACGGCCCTATATACCTAAGACTAAGCTTTCCCCGCACGCCAAAGCGAATGACGTCGCGGTTAGGCGAGATCCTAAGGAATACATGGTCGCCGATGGCAAACTCTAAGGGACGCCGATGAGCATCGGCCCAATGCCGCTGGCGATCTTGGGCAACTCGAAGACGATCTCTGATCCTTCTGACCACTTCAATTGTCTAGACAATCATCTTGGACCGAGCATCTGCCTCTCTCCAACATCATTCCATGCTAACAGGGATCTGTACTTTCTTCCATACAGTGCCTCGAACGGTGCCATCTGAATATTGGCCTGGAAACTATTATTGTACGAGAATTCTACCAGGTGCAGGTGATCTTCCCACGAACCACCGAAGTCGAGCGTACAAGACCTCAACATGTCTTCAAGAGTCTGGATTGTACGTCCGACTGACCATCTGTCTGCGGATGATATACCGAACTGAACTGGAGACGAGTCCCCAAACTCTCTTGCAGGCTACGCCAAAAGTGTGATGTAAACCTTGAATCTCGGTCAGAGGTGATACTGACGGGCACTCCGTGAAGCCTGACAATCTGCCTGAGGTACATCTCAGCTAGCTGAGCCGTAGACTGCCCAACTCTGAATGGAAGAAAATGAGCCACCTTCGTGAGGCGGTCAACTATAACCCAAATAGCATCTCGACCAGCTGGGGATCTAGACAATCTAGTCATAAAATCCATGGTCACATGCTCCCACTTCTATTCTGGAATTGGCAAGGGCTAAAGAAGTCCAGTGGGCCTCTGATGTTCAGCTTTAACATGCTGGCAAACCAAACACCGAGAGACAAACCGGGCTATCTCCCTCTTCATGCCATTCCACCAGAAGTGACGGATATCACGGTACATCTTCGTGCCACCAGAATGAATAGAATACTGTGAACTGTGAGCTTCTGCCATGACCTCCTGTCTGATATCTCTGGGTACACAAAGACGAGTGTCGTGCCTAAGTGTACCATCTTCATGAATGCACAACTCTGGCCTTTTCCTGCCTCACACTCTGCTCTGAGCCGCTGAATCTTAGAATCTGTAGACTGCGCTATCCGGATCCTCTCAACTATGCTGGATTGAACCTGTAGACTGGCCATCAATGCCACACTAGTAGGAAGAACCACTTCAACTCCCATCTTCTGAAGATCTGCCAATAACTCTGGTTGTGCTGTCAGGAAGTAAACTCCGGCTCTACGGCTCAACGCATCTGCTACAACGTTGGCCTTCCCTGGATGATACTGGATGTCCACATCGTAGTCCACCAATAGCTCAAGCCATCTTCTCTGCCGCATATTAAGGTCCTTCTGGGTGAAGACATACTTCAAGCTCTTGTGATCAGTAAATATCTACTCTATCCCATACAAGTAGTGCCTCCACAACATAAGTGCAAATACTACTGCTGCTAGCTCCAAGTCGTGTGTCGGGTAACTTTTCTCATGGTCACGAAGTTGGCGTGATGCATAAGATATTACCTTCCCATGCTGTATCAAGACACATCCCAATCCTCTGCCTGAAGCATCGCAATAAACTGTGAATCCTCCGGTCCCATCTGGAAGTGTGAGAATGGAGCCGTTATCAAACCTCGTTTCAACTTCTCAAATGATTTCTGACACTCTGCTGTCCAAGCAAATTGTACATCCTTACGGGTCAACTGGGTCATCGACGCTGAAATCCTTGCAAAATCTGAAACGAATCGCGGTAGTAGCCGGCCAATCCAAGGAAGCTGCGAACCTCTGCCACTGAACTAGGCACTGGCCACGTCTGATAGCCATAATCTTCTGGAGATCCACTTCTACTTCTCTCGGGTAATGATGTGACCCAAGTACGAAATACGATCGAGCCAGAACTCGCATTTACTGAACTTGGCGTACAACTGATGCTCCCTAAGCGTCTGAAGGACGATTATGAGATGCTGCTCATGCTCTGCTTCGCTCTGTAGACCAAGATATCATCTAGGAACACGATCACGAACTGATCTAGGTAAGGCATAAAATGATTCATGAGGTCCATGAATACGGCTGGCGCATTGGTTGCCCCAAATGGCATAACAAGGAACTTCCAATGCCATACCTAGATCGAAAAGCTGTCTTCGGGATGTCCTGCTCTCTGACACTGATCTGGTGGTATCCTGACCGCAAGTCTATCTTTGAGAATACTGAAGCCCCTTTGAGTTGATCAAACAAGTCTATCCTCGGGAGAGGGTATCTGTTCTTGATTGTCACTGAGTTTAAGGTACGATAATCTACACATAACCTGGATGTACCATCCTTCTTTTCACAAGAAGCATCGGGGCTCCCCAAGGCGGTCCATTTGCACGAATGAATCCCTTGGTCCTGAGTTCTTCAATCATCTTGTACAAAATCTCCAACTCTGAAGGCGCCATTCTGTAGACTCGCTCTGATACTGGTGCTGTCCCGGGGATTAAGTCTATAGTGAACTCGAGCTCCCGCTCTGGCGGCATCCCTGGAAGTTCCTCTGGGAAGATATCTGGAAACTCTTCAACTATCCGAGGCAACTGTATTGCTACTCTTCCATCCGCAACACTGGGGAGGACGGCTCCATCGCGCCTCTGGAAAATGAAAACTCTGGCTCTCCTGGAATACTAAAGATAACCCTGCCAACATGGCACTCTATCCTAGCATACTGGTTCCTCAACCAATCCATGCCTAAGACTATCATAGTCCGCCATAGGGAATTCTATAAATCTAGCGGGGAACTCTCTACTGCTAACTACGATCTGACACGAAGAAAACACTCGATCTACTCCCACGAGACCATTACCAGTAAGTATATAAGCCTCACTGATAATGACTCGGGCTCCAATCCTATCCGTGTCGTGAATCGTGCAGACATGAATGAATGCGATGCACCAGAATCAAATAATATCAATGCTGGAAAGGAGTTGACGAGAATAGTACCTGCTACTACCTCATCTGGTACAACTTCTTCTTCCATAGCCATCACCATAGCCTGACCTCTAGCTGCGGTTCCCCTCTGCTGAAAACCTCTCTGCCTGCTCTGCACTAAAGCCTGGGTACATGCTGCTTAGAATGCTTGGGCCTGAGGCAACAATGGTCTCGGGTACTGCTGTTGCTGCATAGGTGCCATCCCTAACCGATGGACTGGTTAGGTTGAAAGAGGATGAACTACCCCTATTCGGGCAGGCTCCTATCTTATGATCTGCCGCTCCACAAGCAAGGCACAATCCTTGTGTCCTACGACAATCTGCCACTACATGGCATGGCTTCTCGCAATGAGAACATCCCATCGCAAAATTCTGCTTCTGCTTCTGCTGCTGGGATCGCGGGGTTGAATGCTGAACGACGTTACTGGGGCCGCCTGCCTCGGAGTTCCAATGGTCAATCCTCTAGCTGCCGGGGCTGGAGCAGATGATTGGTACATCTGACTGTGGGACCGCTTCCTACCTCGGTCCTATCCACGATCCTCTAGGAGGTGTACTCATGCCTCCTAGCTGCCCTCAGTACTGCATTGAACGTCTGGTGTTCGAACTGCTCGACTGCTAACAAGATCTCCAAATGCAGTCCCTACTGGAACGCTGGGCCCTATCAAACTCGGTCGCAAGGTAGGGATAAACCTACTGAGTCTAGAAAACTCAGATGCATAACTGTCGACTGTTCTCTCCTTGCTTCAAGTTGGTAAATGTGGTCTGCAGGTCGTACCGAGCCACAGCATCGAAATACTTCGTCTGGAACCTTCTCTAAATATTGCCCAAGCAATGGGTGCCACTAATCCCATGGCTTGTGCCGTCCACCAACTACGAGCCAAGTCCAACAACTGCAGGGTACCACCGCCACCTTCTCATCTCAGGTGTCCTAGCTGCTTCCAGAACCACCTCGGTATCCTGAAGTCAAGCGTCCGCGGCAATCGTATCTTCGCTGTCGTCGAAGAAGGGAGGGTTCAAGCTTGAAGCTGTTAGCCGCGCTGTTCCCTGGATGACCGCCTCTGGTCAAAGCATCTGCCAAAGTTTGGTGCAAGGCATCTCCTCTGCGATCCTGGAAAGCTATCAAGGTCCTGATGAGACCTACCAAGGTGCCATCATCCGGCTCGGCAGGCTGAACGGGCTGAACTGGGGGCTCTCCTCCAGTAGGTATAACTCGGGAGGCTACTCCAGAGTGTTGGGCTTGATCTCCAGGTTGCTGCTGGTCGACGGGAGGTGCTCCTCCTTGCTGATCGGCGGGGTCAGGTACAGTACCACTGAAGAAGACGACACAGGGAAAATAATGAGGAAGGACCAGGACAGATCAACGATACAAGCATGTGATCAGGTCAAGATTCCAGAGATTCAGAGGATATGGACGGAGATCAAGGACGAGTACTGATTGAGACATCTTCGGTAAACCCTCATTTCTTGATGACAAGACCTGCATGGGCTACACTTAAACCATGTCACATCCCAGAACCAGAATACATGGAGAGCGGGGGCGCACATAGCCAGCTACGTATATTGAAATAGCATACATCTCAACTATACGGTCACGGCTGTCTAGATATGAGGGTTTATAAGCCATCAGTCTCTTAAGGTCAAGCCTATTGTCTCAATCTCAAACAAGTAATATAATAACAAGATGTTTGACCACCAAATATACAAAAAAGGCGTCCCAAATATTATATATCACTTGATCATGAAGCTAGTCGTACAAAATGTAAGGACTAGCAAGAGTTAAGTCATACATGATCAACCCTAGGATCTGTTAATCATGTTTACAGCCCGTAGGCAGACAGTAAGTAAATGTGCATCGAGCTAACAGGTGCTCATCGGCAAAACGCCTCAAAAGAATACTTTTACAATAGAGTGAGCGAAACAAATAGAAAACCCACTCGTAGCTCGGTTCCTTCTAGTCGCCACCATCGAACTGGAGGTTCGGTAGATCCTCGGGAGCTGCTCCGAAATCTGGCCACACAAAACCAGCTGGGTCAAACCCCAGAAAGAGCAAGTGCCACAAAGGAGGCCACGAAATAAGAACAAAAGCCAGCATATCAGAAATAAGAAAAGAAATGGAAGAAGGTACAAGTAATAAAGAGTGCAACAGGACAATAAACTAGTGACGTGGGACCATTCCGGGAGCCAGGTTACAACCCTTAAACCAGACAAGAACCGAGGTTGTAACCCTTCGCCTGAATAGCACTCTGTCTCCACCCATTTATTGTTTAATAATAAGTAAAACAGTCAAGTTCAAGAGTAGTCAAGTACTGGTACTAGACAAGACTTAGACAAGGCTGGACTCCATCCATTCAGAAGCGGCCAAGCAATTACTACGGCTTACTACTTAACTAACTAGGGTTATCACTAGCCTTAATTACTAACAAGATGCAATGAGAATTTTCCAGTTCCAAGCCCTGCAGACCATCCAGTTATCCTTCCGCGGGTTGAGAGTATGGTTGGGTACATCGCCCCGGAGACGATATACCCTTAGGTGACTTAGAGGACAGTGCGCTGGAAATTTGCTCTAGAAGAGCCAAGCATTAAGGAAAAATAAAACCAAATCTCCATAATTGGACAGATTGTGCAAGGTTTCCTGAGGTCGGGTTACGCAGGAGTCAAGTGCGCCAGGGGCCAACTGCGCAGGAGTGAGCTGCACAGAAGTCGGCTTGCGCTGAGTTGGTTGGCACAGGGGTCAGATTGTGCATGAGTGAAGTACGCGGGGATGGATGGCGCATGGGCAGACTGTGCATGAACGGACTGCACATGAGCAGACTACGCATGAACGGATGCGCATGAGCAGACTGCGCATGAATCCATGTGCACTCGGGTTGAGCACAGTTCGCCAAGGGGCAAGCTGCGCGGTCGGCGCTGCACTAAAGAGCGCAGGCCGAGAAAGGGGATACGCGGTCCAGCACTGCGCTAAAGAGCGCAGGCTGTAGGCTGCTACTCCAGGCCGAGAAGAACACCAAGAACACCAAAATTCCATTCTTCATATCTTTATCAAATCAAAACCAAATCTAGATTTTCAAGGTTCGAACTTGAGTAAAATTGAATTCTTCCACATGGAAGCATCAAAATCCCCAAAAATACAACCAAAATAGATCAAAACCATGTAAATCCAAAATTAGAGAAAACTTAGATCTAGAACAATGGAGACTCCAAATCACAAAATGTCAAGTTCTAATGTTGATCACCATGGCCTAATCTAGCTAATGAACAAAAAAAGTGATTCTCATGTGGTGGCAAGGTGCACTTGCCTATGGGTGTTGGTGTTGTGTAGAGGAAGGAAGAAGAAGAAGATGGAGAAATAAATGAGAATTATAGAGGAGAGAGAAAAGTAGATGGAGTTTTAATGAGGGTGGGTTGTGGGGGAATGTGGGTGGATTATAGGTTAAGGTGTTCCAATGCTTAATAAACTAAACCAAACTAAACCAACCTTCTCCACAAAATAAACCAAGCCAGGTCAAAACCCATTTTACGAGAAATCCAAAATTCGCAAGTCAAGCCAATTACAAGTACAGGCCAAAATCCAAATCCGAAGAAATAAAAATACAGGTCCGAAATACATGCAAGCTCGATAAAATATGTATTCCAAATATGGGTGTTACAATCCACCTGCAGGGTTTACATGACAATCCTTATGAGCTCCTTAAGAGGACATCATCAATCCGATGTATCAGGACATGGATTCCATTTATAATCAACAGCCCATCATACATATAATGTTATTACCCAATTCATAGAGGTTGTTGATCCATAATGAATCTCACTCTTTTATGAGTCAAAGTAATGCACACTGCATATACATGTCCGTTATTATATCCGGATTAAGAGCACAAGCATCCATAATAATAGAGGTGTTTGTTCTCTTATGTAGTCAGTACAAAGAGAACAACAAGTGGTCATGTTCAATACACAAAGTGCACTAGTGTAAACCTATAGTCAAGATAGACTAATACCAGATTACACTACAACCTTTCCAATAGATTGTCCAAGTCCATCTAGGTTGTGAACTATTATATACTCCATAAGAAACTGATAATATGATCTTTTGTGTGACACCACACACCATATTATCTATAATATAGAATATCAGACATTTGCATTAACACTTGCAACAAATATAATATGAAAACATTTGCCCATATGATTCTCATTCAAAATTTAAGGAAATAAGGTAACTACAAAAGTGATGCTTTTAATATAACCCTTACAATCTCCCACTTATACTCAAAGCATTGCTTTTCAGTATATTGTTACAAATCTTCCACTTATACCTAAAGCTATGCTGCTACACATCTAACTCCCATTCCCTCAACATGACTGTCAAAAGCCTTAGCTGGTAAGCTCTTTGTAAAGGGATCAGCTAGGATGTCGGCTGATGCTATCTTGATCACAGCAACTTTTTTTTCTTTACGAAATCTCGTATCAGGTGGTACTTGCGCTCAATGTGTTTGCCTATCTTATGGGCTCGTGGTTCCTTCGAGTTTGCAACTGCACCACTATTATCACAATAAAGTGTAATAGACTTAGGCAAACTAGGTACCACATCCAAGTCCAACAGAAAGTTTCTGAGCCAAATCGTTTCTTTGGCTGCCTCAGAGGCTGCCACATACTCGACTTCCATAGTGGAATCAGCAATATATTTTTGCTTGATACTCCTCCATACAATGGCTCCACCTTCCAAAGTAAACACATAACCTGAGGTAGATTTCCTGGAATCCCTATCTGACTGAAAATCTGAGTCTGTATACCCCAGGGGAACTAAACTATCTGCCTGGTAAACTAGCATATACTCTTTAGTCCTTTTCAGGTACTTAAAATATGCTTTACGATAGTCCAGTGCTCTTGTCCTGGGTTAGACTGATATCTGCTGACCATGCCTACGGCAAAGCAAATGTCTGGTCTCGTACATAGCATTGCATACATTAAGCTTCCTATTGTTGAAGCATAAGGAACTGTCTTCTTGTTCTCTATCTCTTTAGGTGTCCTCGGACACTGCTCCTTTGATAGAGCAATTCTATGTCTAAAAGGTAAGAAACATTTCTTAGAATTTTGCATACTAAAACGAGTTAGTATAGTATCGATATAGGAAGCTTGGGATAAGCCCAACATCATTTTCTTACGATCTCGTAGAACTTTGATCCCAAGGATGTGACCTACTTCTCCCAAGTCCTTCATATCAAACTGTTTGACAACTATACCCTTACATCAGATAATACCTTCACATTGTTTCCAATGAGCAAGATGTCATCCACATAAAGTACTAGGAACACCACCACGTATCCGTCACACTTTCTGTATACACATGATTCATCCTGACATTGATCAAATCTATAGGATTTTATCACCTGATCAAAACATATGTTCCAAGATCTGGAAGCTTGCTTAAGTCCATAAATGGACTTCTTGAGCTTACAAACAAGATGCTCCTGGCCCTTTTCAATGAACCCGTCTGGTTGCTTCATATAGATGTCTTCCTCAAGACTTCCATTAAGGAAAGCTGTTTGACATCCATTTGCCAAATCTCATAATCGAGATGAGCTGCAATAGATAAAAGAATTCGAATAGACTTAAGCAAGGCTACAGGGGAAAAGGTTTTCTTATAATCAATACCCTCTCTTTGAGTAAAACCTTTTGCTACAAGCCGAGCTTTAAAGGTTTCAACCTTACCGTCTGATCCTCTTTTTCTCTTATAGACCCACTTGCATCCAATGGCTTTTACACCAATGGGCGGCTCTACAAGCTCCCAGACCTGATTAGAATCCATAGATTCTATTTCAGATATCATTGCTTTTTGCCAAGACTCTGTATCTTTATCTTGGAGTGCTTCATTGTAGGTACAGGGATCATAATCTTGTTCCTCAAGGACGAAGTCTGACGACTGTCCCAAGAACATATATCTATCAGGTTGTATCACAACCCTCCCACTACGACGAGGCACTATCGGTTGTGGTGTAACATTTGTGACATATTGTGCAGTTATTTGTGGTTCATCCTCTTGTACTGTTGGTACTGAAGTACTTGGTGTCTCATGTCTCAGTTCTTCTAGAACAACTCTACTTGTGGGTTTATGGTTCATCACATAGTCTTTCTCTAAGAATCGGACATTGGTGCTAACAATGACCTTCTGATCCTTAGGACTATAAAATAAACCTCCTTTCGTTCCTCTTGGATAGCCTACAAACAAGCGTACTTCTGTACGAGATTAACTTATCTGCTTTCCCATTCAGCACATGTGCTGGACTACCCCAAATGCGAACATGTTTCAGACTAGGCTTACGCCCAATCCACAGCTCTGTGGGAGTAAGAGGTACTGACTTAGAAGGAACCAAGTTCAAAATATAAGTTCAGTCTCTAAGGCATATCCCAAAAACGAATATGGTAAATCCGAATAACTCATCATTTATCTAACCATCTCCATAAGAGTTCTTCTTTCGGCTACACCATTCTGTTAGGCATTCCAGGTGCAGTCAATTGGGATGCAATCCCAGCCTCTGATAAATAATCCCTAAACTCTCCAAAGAGGTACTCGCCACCACGATCTGATCGTAATGACTTGATACATTTTTATAACGTTTCTCCGTTTCAGCCTTGTACTCTTTGAATTTCTCAAAGCACTCAGACTTATGGTGCATCAAATAAATGTATCCATACCTTGAATAATTGTCAATAAATGTGACAAAATATTCAAAGCCACATCTAGCTTGGATAGTCATGGGTCCACAAATCAGAATGAACCAATTCCAACACATCTTTGGCCCTATACCCCTTTGCTGTAAAAGGGCTTTTGGTTATTTTACCTTCCAAGCAGGATTCACAGACTGGTAGTGCCTCCACTTCCAATGAACTCAAAGGTCCATCTTCAACCAGTCTTTGAATCCTTCTTAGGTTAATATGCCCCAATCGCAAGTGCCAAAGATATGTTTGGTTCATACAAGAAGGTTCTTTTCTCTTATTTAAGTTAGATGACATAGTATTCATTTCCATAAGTTGCATTATGGGCGAAATAGGATTAATGACATACAAACTAACAACCAATGCACCAGAACAGATAAAATGTTTATTCTTTCTAATAATAATATTGTCATTAAAATAAACTGAATATCCATCCTTAACTAACATAGAAACAGAAACTAAATTCCTTCTAAGTGAAGGTGCATAAAGACAATCTCTCAATGTCAAAGACTTATTTCTACCAAAAGATAAAGTAACATCTCCTAATGCAACAATCGATACTTTTGTAGCATCACCCATGAACAAGCATATCTCTCCATCATTGAACCGTCTGGTTTCCTGGAACCCCTGCAATGTATTGCAGACATGATTAGTGGCTCTGTATCTATACACCAGGTGCCGATAGATAACACCGCTAAACATGTTTCAACTACTAGTAAATGAGATATACCTTCTTTGTTCCCTTGTTTGAGAAGTGGATAATCAGTCTTCCAATGTCCTGACCCTTTGTACTTGAAATATTTGCCTTTCGGCTTTTTCATCGCACCTTGAGGTCCCATGCCCTTCTTTGCTGAGTTTGCCTATTTTTGAATGTTATTCTTCTTCTTACCGCCTTTTGGCTTAGAAGTTGAAGCCTTTTCAGAAACAAAAACATGACCACTCTGCCTAAAAAGAGATTCAGCATCCTGTAGCTCTTTTGCAAGTTCTGCCAAACTATACAACCTTTTGTTCATGTTGTAATTAAGGAAAAAATTGTCAAAACTTTTAGGTAGAGTCCCGAGAATGATATCGACCAGGGTTTCCCTATCGATTTCAGCTCCAAGGATCTCCATCTCATTCAGATGACCCATCATCTTGAGAACATGATCCCTTACTGGTGTACCCTCAACCATTTTTATATTCATCAAATATTTCATAGCAAACTGCCTAGCTGCTCTACTCTGATGTCCGAAGAGTTCCTTGAGGTTATACATCATGTCATCAGCTGTGGCCATGGCCTGATACTGATGTTGCAGTATTTGACATAGATGCCAGAATGTAACACCGTGCCATCATCTACCTTTTTTCACTTCTTATAAGCCTCTTTGACCTCTTCATCAGAGTTAGCATCAGGCTTAGGTGGACATTCCTCAACAAGTACATATTTGTACTCCTCAGCAGTCAGAACAATGTCCAAATTACGTTTCCAGTCAATATAATTAGTTCCAGTAAGTTTGTTTTCTTTAAGAATCACCATAAGTGGACTGAAAGAACCCATTTTTGAAATCCTGAGAATCACATAAAAAAATTATGTAGGGCAAAAAAAACTTTTTGAATTAACTAAATATTGATTCCCTCAAAACAATAATAAGAAATTCACCAACACCTTGAACACCATGAATTTAGCATGCCACGATAGTGTGGACGTATACAAATTCAACTTTGTTCAAGTAGATTTTTTTATTAATTTTACTATCATGTCAATATAACTTTATGACAAATAAAATTAATATGCTGGTCTTGCTCTGGTCATACAAATAATAGCAGTGACTCCGATGGGGAGGATACCATTATTTGTATCTAAGTGTATACCATTACTTAATACTAAGTCCATTACCTTGTAATGAGTTCCTTCAGATGGAGAAGTGAACACATACTAGGTAACTTTCTACAATTAACCCTAAGGAAGTTTGTACTGGTGATCCATAATTATACTCTTCCGATATGGAGGAAAGCACTAAAGCCAACATGCAAGTATAATTACATCACCTACAAACCAGTAATGGAGACCATAGGATTTATACTGAATAAAAATCCTCTCCCACTTAGTTATTTAACAATGAGGGTTTTTCTACTAGTTGATATTATGTCCATGTTGTCCATTATTAATGTAGGCTTGGTTTTTCAAAAAAAAACTGCACAATAATAAACATGCATAATCAGAAAAAGCAAAATGACAAAAATAAGAGAAAATATCCAACTTATTATGGTCATCTTTGCTCCTCCGTCCTCAACTATCTGCCATCACGATTGATCAAAAATAATTAAATTTACATCAATCCTATGCCTCCCGAAGGAGTTCACACATAATCTAGATTAAAAAAATAAAATAACAAACGATCAACCCTCGTGATTTTAATTACATCCACAGCAACAACAACATCCATGACATGTCCGTGGTTTAATTAACAACACAATAAAAAACATGCATTGGACCATAATAGTTGGATCTAAGATGCTGCAAAATCGAGTTAGAACAGATCTATATCTACCGACTATTACAGCACAGGTTTCATTGGACAACATGGACGTATCAATCAATACGTAGATCCAACCTGGCTCTGATACCAATTGATTGATCTGGGGATTCCCAGGACCCTTCCTTTGGTTACGTATTGATCGATAGAAAGTTAAACAGATCTAATACGTGTTCTAAGCCTTCACTGACGAAAACTAGGGTTCACGAATTATACCTGCGGCGGAAAGGAGACAAGTAATTCCTGGCAGTCTCGAGCGGACGAACCCAAGATCTTCTGTACGTATTCCTTTCTCGAGTTGGACGTTGTGTGGGCGACGATCTTCCAACCTTTTCTTCTCCTTGGCAGCCCTCTCTTTCTTTCCTTACGTGAATCACGAATTTAGAGAAAGTTTTAAATTTCTGATCGGGTAATCTGGCAGCAAGAGAATAGAGGATAATATAGGCTACGGCAGGGACCATGAGGAGAAATTAGGGTTAGGCCTCCTAACGGATCTGGATATCCCGTGTTCAGCCCGAACACACAATCCAGGCCCATTAACAATAGCTCGGTCCACTAATGAGCTATTGTTGCACTACCTCCCTAATCCTAAATTATGTTTGTGGGCTCCTTTTATTATATGCTCGTTTGGCTCTCCATGTTAAGATATCGTATGTCCGTCGATCAAATTAAGTTACTGACAACTATATTGATTCGACATCTTTTATCCTTAAGTAGTACCGCTCAACTTTATTTGTCATGTCGGATATAATCCACCTGCAGGGTTTACATGACAATCCTTATGAGCTCCTTAAGAGGACATCATCAACCCGATGTATCGGAACATAGATTCCATTTATAATCAACAGTCCATCATAAATACAATGTTATTACCCAATTCATAGAGGTTGTTGATCCATAATGAATCTCACTCTTTTATGAGTCAAAGTAATGCACACTGCATATACATGTCCCTTATTATATCCGGATTAAGAGCACAAGCATCCATAATAACAGAGGTGTTTGTTCTCTTATGTAGTCAGTACAAAGAGAACAACCTCAAGTGGTCCTGTTCAAGTGTACTAGTGTAAACCTATAGTCAAGATAGACTAATAATATTACACTACAACCTTTCCAATAGATTGTCCAAGTCCATCTAGGTTGTGAACTATTTATATACTCCATAGGAAACTGATAATATGATCTTCTGTATGACACCACACACCATATTATCTACAATATAGAATATCAGACATTTGCATTAACACTTGCAACAAATACATTATGCAAATATTTGCCCATATGATTCCCATTCAAAATTTAAGGAAATAAGGTTACTACAAAAGTGATGCTTTTAGTATAACCCTAACAGTTGGCAGCCGCATAAGTATGGCCTATGAAATCTGAGCTGCATGAGAGTGGTTTTCCGCTGAGCCGCATAAACCTGGCCACGTGTTAAGGCTGCATAAGTTTGGGATCTCAACATTTGAGCCGCATGGAGATGGTCTCTATGATCCGAGCCGCAGGAGAATACTGGCCGCATAGGGTGGCTTCTCAGGACGTGAGCCGCGTGAAGACGGCCCCATGATCCGAGCCGCATGAGAATACTGGCCGTATAGGGTGGCTTCTCAGGACATGAGCCGTATGAAGATGGCCACCATGATCCGAGCCGCATGAGAGCATCAGCCGCATGGGGGGATCTCAGCCGTATTTTGAGCTTTGGAGTTGGTGGATCGTGCCAGCTGTATAGGAGATTTCCTTCGTTTCCCGAGGAATATGCTGTCATGTCAGAATTCATCATTTCAGCTTTCAATGTCAGAGTTATCACTTTATGTCAGAGCATTTAATGGGAGCAGTCACTTCATGGCCAGCTATAAAAGTAAGCTGCATAGGTCCACGTGATTCTTTCCTGAGCCGCATGAGGCTATTGGAGAGTTTCTGAGCCGCATGAGGCTCTGATGAATTCCCAAGCCGCATGAGGCTCCTTCTATTTTGAGCCGCATGGGCTTCTCCTGTTTTGAGCCGCATGGGCTTTTCTTGTTCTTTTCCATGCTTCTACAAGACCCCCTTCAAAGTTTTCAATTTTGAAAAATTGAAATACTTTGAATAAGAAGTATGGCTATGTGAGCTCCGCTGGCCGCATAGGATGCTCTGGCCGCATGAACCTCTTTGCCGCGTAGGCGTCATTGATTGCTCTTGATTTGAGCCGTCTTTTGGGGGGAGTCCCGAGAGTCGGCTTATTAAATTTTTGGATTTTCTTTGAATGAATCTCCTTCATGAGAGGGGGCAAAATCCTAGGAGTCGTTTTGCCTGCAGCACACGACCCGAAGCGTTCCATCGGTCCACGTGCTTCCCCCCTTTTGTCTTCTATAAATAAGAGTAATTAAGAGAAGAAAATTCTTTACTCTCTCCTTCAATTCAAGCCTTTCCTGCCCTAACTGTCATCTTCTTCTTCGATCACCGATGCTCCCAAGAAGACTGTTGCGGCGAAGGGTAAAAAGGCGGCGTCTTCGTCGGCTGCGACGGCAAAGGGTAAGAAAGCTGCTTCTACTTCGACTGCGGCGACGAATGATAATGTGACAGCACCTCCGCCAGCCGATATGCCCGTAGTTCACCCAGACGTCCACCCTACCATTGCTGGTAAGGACGTTGCGTGAGCTTTAAACCCTAACTATTGTGGCTACGTCGTATGCTCTATGCGCGAGCCTTCATCTTCATGTGTGCCACATATACGTCTCATGTCCGAGCCGCATGGGGTATGCTCCATGTCCGAGCCGCATGAGAATGACTGAGCCGCATAAACGTCTTTAGAACTGAACCGCATGACGCCCCTCTGAACAGAATCGTATGAGCTCCTAATGGACTGAGCCGCATAGCATTCCACAAATCAGAACCGCATACAAACCCATCTAAACATAGCCGCATGAGGACTCGTCTAACCCGAGCCGTATGTACTTTGTAAAAACCCAGCCGCATAAGGACTCGTTTAATCAGAGCCGCATGAACTCTAAATGTTTTTTGGCCGTCTTTTGACTTCATTTCTTTTGTCTCTTTTCAGTAAATTTGCCAGTTAATGCTACGGGGGAACCTCGGGTGGGGTGCACCCGATCTGCTATGGGCTATAGGTATGATCACATAGTCGAGTATGTGACGAACCAGCTTCCAAAAGAGCCTTCAGAGAGGCTTAATGTCATCAAGAAACAGTCCTTTCACTTCCTTGCACCATGATAAACTCGGGGCGATTGGAAGGGGAATACCTGAAGCCTGCGTTCCTCTTTGGGGATGCTTTGTCTGTAAAGAACACCCGGGCGCTGGATATATCCGAGAGCTGGGACTTTACTCTTGTCGGGGTGGAGATCCATATCCCTCCAGTAGAGCGTCATTTTCCTTTGTCCTGGTTCAATATGCTATCGCTAGACAGAAAGATGGTAGACTCCTGACTCCCAGCAAGTCGGGATGTTTGTGGAAAACATCCATTACAATAGGAATTTGGGGTCAGCGTATCCGGAAAGGGAACCGGTCAGTCGGTACGTGATGGGACTTGCTCCGGGTACCTTCATAAACATAACGGGTCCCAATTTTACGTTTTCCCAAGCTGATACCTTCTTAAACCAGCTTGCTCGAAAAGGGTCTTATCCTGTCGGCCGGTTGGCTTTGGTGAACTGGATAAACCCTATCCCCACGTGGGCAACTTTACCACGTGGATTCTGAGGAAGTATGAGGCTTTCCTGCATGAGATCGGCCTCTACCATGCCATTCGGGGCACCTGTCATGGTCTACCCATAAATAAGCCGTTATTCATGGCTCTCCTGGAGATGTACAACCGAAGGACGGGCACCTTCTTCACGCCCGGAGGGGAACTGGGACTGGCTCTTCAAGAGATGTACGTTGTCTCCAAGCTGCCCTGGGGGAAAGAAGTCTTTGAAGTGTACACCCTCACGAGCGAAGAGCTCGAGGATTTGGATCGACAGTTCTTGGGCTTTGTTGCCGTGTATCGGGAATTGTTATGTCACCATAGCACTTGTCATCATGCGGCTATCAGGAAAGATGGTAGCTCAGAAGGAAGCACTCCTCATACCACCACTTGGGTCACATACCTTTTCATACTCGACGCCTCAGGCCGAGTTTCTTCCGAGACCCTCAAACTCATGAGGAGGTACAACACTTGGTGTAAACTGCCAAGAGATCGAGGTCTACGGGCGACACCTTTGGGAGTAAGACTGACTCCTTTAGTTATTTTTATCATGGTACTCAGCGGCTGTCGGAGAAGGCGCTCCTTGCAGGCTTTCTGATGGTGTGGCTACGGAACTGCGTAGTCTCCGGAGAGGGCGGGTTCTATTGAGAGGATCAGCCGTAATTTTATCCTCACTGCTGTGAAGCTAGTTTTTAGGGTCCAATTGGCCCTTCTTCCGGCCATGGTGTACAGCATACACCATGGCCTTCGCGTCTTTTCGTCCAAGGTCATCGCCCGTGACACGGTGATGGATTTTGAGCACGTAGAGTTGCCGTACCATTATCTAATGGGGTGGTTGTTAATGCACTGTCGGTCTATGATGAGGCCTGGGGCAGAGGAATGCGTTACGGCTGATAACGCTTTTATTTTCCGATTTTGCCATCAGCCCTGGGAGTATAGCACCATGCCAGCCTGTCGGAGAGTGCTGGGGAGAGTGGATGGGTATGACTTCTTTGTGTCCGTACCTCATTTTACTGTTGAAGAAGTGGGGAGCGTTCATGTTGATGGTACCGAACCTCCTCTCTTTTTGCCCGAGAAATTGCTCTTTTGGCTGCACAATATCCGTCTAGCGCACCTAGTATACCACAACCACAATAACGTCTACCTGGAGCCCTACTTGCCCAGCAGGTTTTCCTGTCAGTTCGGGTATAGCCAGCTTTTCTTCGACAGTCCCAGCACTTGCCTGGGCTTGTAGGTAGCGTCCTGGATGGTATCAGGGCATGGCATTATTACGACACGGTTCATACCCGAACCACCTTTTCAGTCCCTGATGGCGAGGTGCCAGGGGAGATTTTGTATATGGCGGCCTTATACCATGTTACAGCGAGCAAGCCTCCCGTTCGTTTCGACCCGAGTACCAGTTTTATCGTGGATACTGGCTTGGAGGAGAAGCCCAAGGGGTCTAAGAAGAAGAAGAGGAAGGCGAACACAGTTTCCGTACCTGACTCGGAGTCAACTACTGCGGATGAAGAGAATGATGAGCATGATGCGGATGACTCTTTCCTTCGGTAGAAGATGGGGCGGATCAGCCGCCTGGTATGTTAGATGAGATGGTGGCGGATCAGCCACCTATTGTACCTGGTCCTGTATGGAAGCGTAGCAGGCAAACCTCCCCTGTTGGCAGTATTCCTCACTTCCGAAAATGAGATGCGGTCAGGCGTCGTAAGCTAACTATAAGAGAGAGAAGCGAGGACGTCGACCCCGCTTCGGAGGTAGATCGACGCACTACCATCTTTATTAATTCTTCCTTTCTTTTGAACTTTGATCTTAATCATTTTCCTTTCCTCTCGTAGGTGTCAGAAGAAGAGGAATCTCAGGAACCGGTTACTGTTTCTGAAGTCGATCCGGCCCTGAACACTTTGATCGATGACATGTGTGCCGGGATTATTTCTGCCGGAGATCTCTCGACGGCGGCTGAGGGGTCTCGCGTTGCTGAGGTCTCGACCCAAGATGACAGGGTCTCCGATGAACCTGTCCTAAAACTGCCGAATTTCATCAAGGTGACGCTGATCCATTCGTATCCCCTTCCGGGGTGGCTGGGGCAGAAGAGCTAGCTGAATTTGGCTTGGAGGTCACAGGTGAGGGGACTATGGCGGTTGTGAGCGAGCCTCAGCCTCCACAATCCTCCCCTGGTAAGATAAGCCAAATTTTGACTAGTGAGGAGGCCCATTCGCTCTATCATCAAATCCTTCGGGTTATGCTGATTGATGGTTGCTCTGGACACACAGGTCCTGCTTCTTCACTACCGATGATAGATATTGTCGGGGAAAGCTCTACCAGCGAGAATCTGGTAGGAGGGAGTGTGCCCCCTCCCCTTCCTATTTATATTGAGGGGCCTCCTGCTGGCTCGAGTTCGGAAGAACGGACGACGACACAGCTGGGCTAGGAGCAATGGTCCAGGCGTCCTCTTATGCTCATATAGCTTCGGGGGTCGACCTCTCCCCCTGCCGAGTACCCAGGTCCTTCGGGCGGAGGAGGAGTTAGCTGCTATCCAAGCGTCTTTTCGCTCGAAATTTGCTTCCCTGGTGGCAGGGGTAGCAAGTTCTGGCGCGACTCCTTCCACACTGCCAGCTACACTCCCTCTAACGCCGACCTCTACGAAGTTTTGGATGAGGCGTCACAGGATGTAGTTGACAGTTTCTACCGCCACTTGAGAGAGGGGTCGAAGCTGCTGTAGAGCGGAGGACCCCATTTGTCTTGGCCCAACATTGCGCCCGAGGCCAGATTGACATTCTTAAAACCCTACCTGGCGGGGCAGGGATTGCTGTCCTTCTAGAGGCCAAATTGTTAGAGGCTGATCAGCTCGTGGCCCAGTTTCAAGTGCTGAGGCAAGCTGATCTGTCTACGGCAATAGATCAGGAGCGGGGCTTCCTTACCACTGTCCTGGAGAAGGTGAGGGCTACACGAGATAAGTCCAAGCCGGTTATAATGCAGGATCTTGATGACCTATCTCTTCAATATGATCGACTGAGCCACAGGAGTGAGGACTGCATGGCTTGGGAAGCGGCTACCTTCCGCGGAGTAATTGATACAAGGGAGCAAATTTTCGAGCTCCAAGGAAGCTGGCCTTCTTGGAGTCTGAGCTTGAAGCTTCCCGTGCGGACAAAGAGTTGATCGTTCAGGAGGCCGACAAGGTCTTTCGACTTCTGCTAGTCTGGAGCGCGCTTTAAAAAGCTCGAGAGGGCTGGCGGGCCCATGCGTACCTAGAAGACGTGGAGCGGTTGGCTCAGGAGGCCTAGCGTAGGGCCAAGCAAGGGTTCGAGCGGTCGACTGTCCTGTTGAGAGACCGTCTCAGGGAGTTATATATCGTCGAACCATAATCGCTTTTTTCCTTCTTTTATTTTTGTTCTTTTCTTTTCTTGAGGGGGACATGGTCCCCAGAACATGTAGTACTTTCGCCTTTCAAATAAAAAGTATGCTTTATTCTACCCTTCATTTGTACTGCTTATTGTGTTTGTGGTGTTGTGGTATTTGCCCCACTGGGGGACTGTTTGTGGACTTGTTACTCTGGGTATACCTTGGTTTTAGGTACAGATAACAAGTTGATGGGGATACTTGGAACAATTCCACAGTAAGGTGGCTATGGACGTTCCTGGTATCGGAAGAAAGAATACCATGGAGCAGTTGGGCCCCCGGGGGCATGATGAGAAGTGAGAGGCATGTACTAGGAAACTTAGTACAGTATTTGTGGTCAACAGAGGACATTTGTGGTCAGCAGAGGACATTTATGGGCCTATTATCCTTGGCGTACCCTGGGGTTTTTTTTGTACAGATTATAAGTCGAGAGAGAACCAACATACTTACTCAGAGGTAATGAGGACATGGTAAATATGAGGGTTTCTTAATGGAGCCTTCCCACTCAGAGGTAAGGAGGACATGGCAGGAGGGGCTCCATGAAGGATACAAAGAACAACTCAGAGGTAATGAGGACGTGGAAGTTCTATGTAAGGGGGCGGTTTGTTTTTGGTGGAAGTGAAAACAACTCAGAGGTAACATCGACTTGGTTGTTTTGGAGAATTTGTGGATCGGTTACCCTTTTTATACACTGAAAGTGCGGGTATTAGATCATAAGGATGAAGCTCCTTTTAGGAAGAAAGTTCAGAGGTATAATCATACGTGACTTACTACCTAAAAGATGCAATATATAGATTTATCTGTAGTGGCCAGGATGTAAGTTCAGCGGTACCTACGGGTACATAACTCGACAATCTGGGAGATTTGGAGTCGGCATGTGAGTTCAGTGGTACGAGAGGGTACATGACTCGTCATTCTGGAAGATTTGTAGTCGGGATGTGAGTTCAGCGGTACCAGTGGGTACGTAACTCATCACTTTGGCAGATTTGAAGGTAGGATGTGAGTTCAGCGGTACCAGTGGGTACGTAACTCATCACTTTGGCAGATTTGTAGTTGGGATGTCAGTTCAGCGGTACCAGCGGGTACGTAACTTATCACTTTGGCATATGTGAAGGTGGGATGTGAGTTCAGCGGTACCAGAGGGTATGTAACTCATCACCTCGGCAGATGTCGTTTCAAACGTAATACTTCTTTAGGAACTTGCTGTTGATGGACAACATGAGCAAGTCTCCATTTTGTTTTGTGAGGCGGTAAGCTCCATTGGAGAATACAACTTCGATGATGAACGGGCCTTCCCACTTTAGCTGGAACTTGTCGGCGTTTTGTGAGTCATAACCATCGCCTCCAAACTGCCAGAACGAGATCGCCCACTTGGAATGTTCTGATTTTAACTTTCTTGTTAAAGGGTCCGGAGATACGGGCTTGGTACAGCTCGATTCGTTGTTGAGCTAACAGGCGCTTCTCATCTAGGGCCTTAACTCTTGTAGTCGGCGATGGTGATTATCATCTGTCGTCAATTGATAGGTAAGAGTGACGCAGAGTGAAGGGATTTGAGTCTCCAGTGGGAGAACTGCCTCACTCCCGTATACCAGAGAAAATTGTGTGTTTCCGGTGGCAGACCGTACTGTAGTGCGATATGCCCATAAATATTCGCCGAGCATTTATTCCAGTCGCGTGTGTTTGATGACACAACTTCTTGAGAAGATTAATGATTTTTTTGTTGAATGTTCAGCCAGACCATTAGCCGTGGGTTGTATGGTGTTGAAGCAATATTCTGGATTCGGTGTTTGTCGCAAAACCGATAGAATGCGTGGCTTGCGAACTGCGGACCATTATCATGGATGATCCTTCGGGGCAATCCAAAGTGGTAGATAACGTGATGCTTGAGGAAGCTGATCACGTTTGAAGTCTTTACTTCTGCCAGCGGAACAGCCTTCGCCATTTGGAGAAGTAATCTGTGATTGCGAGTATGAGACGATGTCCTCGAGATGAAGGCGGAGTGATTGGACCAACGATGTCCATTCCCCATGCTTCGAATGGCCAGGATGCCACTGTCGGATGTAAAAACTCGGAGGGATAGAGTATGAAATCTGTGTAGACTTGACAGGCTTTGTATTTTCTTGCATAGTCTATCGCATCTGCGACCATCGTGGGCCAGTAGTAGCCCATTCGACGAAGGCGATCTTGTAGTTTCGGGCCAGGCTGATGGGCTCCGCAGATGCCATCGTGAGCTTCGCGTACGACTTCTTTGGCTTCTGTATTTGATAGACACCGAAGCAGTAATCCATCGTATGATCGTCGATATAACATTTTTATCTCTGTATCGTAGAAGAATCTGAGGGAACGCCTCCTGATGGAAGTGGCCCTTCGGATTCTCTGGCAGGATGTCGTAGACAACAAAGTCGATAAATGGCTATCTCCAGTCTGGTGCTTCGTCGACTGTCAGAGCGGAGTAACTTTCCACACACTGAACATTGTTCTTGGGACAGACCAACTCGCAGCCTATTATGTCGACCAAATTGTGAGCATGATTCGGAACTGCTAGGGAAGCAGCAAGGCCTGCTAGGGCATCGGCTTCAATGTTCTGGAGCCTGGGAATGTGCTTATGAAGAACCCCTCCAGGATAAGATGATGTCAATCGCTATTTGGCGATAGGGGGTCATGTCTTTATGACGAACTTCGTATGAGCCCCGAATCTGATTGACGATTAACTGTGAATCGTCGTATGCTTCAAGGTGTTTTACTCCCACTCTTTTGCAAGTCGGAGGCCAATGACCAAGGCGTTGTACTCGGCCACATTGTTTGAACAGGGCTCCGTGAGGGAATAAGCCCGATTGATTACTAGGAGGGAGAAATCAGCACAATTCCGACTTCAGCGACGATGTTGCCCTTGGGCCCAGTTCGAGAAGCACCATCGAGAACATTTACCATACGGCATCATGGGAGGCCATATTTTAATCGACGACCTCATCTGGAATCTCTTCGTCTATTTTAGTTGACTCTGAACATGGATGAGCTGCTAAAAAGTCTGCCAGAGCTTGACCTTTGACAGCCTTCTGTGGGACGAAGATCAAGTAGTAGGGAGACAACAATATCGTCCATATAGCGAGGTGAGAGCTGAGTGCCCCTGGCTTGGTAATGAGGACTCTGAGGGGGTTAACCCTCGATATAACATGAATAGTTTGTCCCGTGACGTAGTATCGCGTCTTCTGAATGGCGAACACCAGAGCAAGGCACTCCTTTTCCACGGCAGTGTATCGGTGCTCGGGCCCTATCATCATTCGGCTGAGGTAATATATAGCTTGCTCATGACCAGCATCGATGTTTTGCGCTAGCAGAGCACTGAAAGAGTGTTCCATTGTCCGTACATAGAGCAGGAATGGTCTTCCAGCAACCGGGGCTACCAGGACTGGAGGGTTCGTCAGGTATTCTTTGATGCTGTCGAAGGCGCGTTGGCATTCTTCATTCCATACGAATGAAACGCCTTTCTTCATGAGGTGGGTGAATGGTTGACATCGTCCGGAGAGGTTAGAGATAAACCTCCTGATGTAAGCTAGCCTCCCTTGAAGGCCTCTGAGTTTACGGAGATTTCTCGGGGGACCCATCTCCATGATTGCCTTTATCTTCTCAGGGTCTATGTGGATTTCCTAGGCAGTAATGATGAAACCCAAGAATTTTCCGCTGGATACACCCAAGAAGGATTTTGTGGGATTCATCTTCAAATTGTGCGCTCACATTAGGTCGAACACTATCCTCAGATCATGCAGATGATTTTTCTTAGAGCGGCTTTTGACAGTGATGTCGTCGACGTAGCATTCCACTGTCTTACGTAGATGGTCTCTAAAGATAATGCACATAGCTCTTTGATAGGTGGCGCCTGCATTCTTTAACCCGAAAGGCATAACTGTGTAGTAGTATGTGCCAATTGGTGTGTGGAATGATGTATGCTTCTCGTCATCAGGGAATATCTTGATTTGGTTGTACCCCGAGAAATCGTCCATGAATGACATACGCTCGAAGCCGCAGGTGTTGTCGATCATGATGTCTATGATAGGGAGAGGAAACTCATCCTTAGGATATGCCTCATTCAGATTGTGAAAGTCGATGCAGATTCAAATCTTTCCACTCTTCTTGAGGACTGGTACTATGTTGGCGACCCAGTCAGGATGCTGTTCCTCGCGGATGAAGCCGCTGGCTATCAGTTTGTTTACCTCGACTTCAATGGCATTTATGACGTCAGGAAGGAACTGAAGTTGCTGTTGCTTGACTGGTTTTGCGTCGGGACGGATGTTGAGTTTATGAAGTACAATCTCGGGGTTCAGTCTTGGCATATCTTCGTAGCTCCAGGTGAACACGTCGATGTATTCTCTGACAAGTTGTAGTAGTGATTCTCGCTCTTCGTCGGTCAGATTCTTGCTGACGAAGATGGGCTTTGGAGAGGATTCATCACCGAGATCGACTTGTACAACCTCATCCTCGGTGGAAGGATATCTTTGTTCGAACCGCTTCTTCCACTACGCATCTAGTTGTTGTGCCCACGGTTCTAACTCAAGAAGTTCATGAATGTCTTCTTCTTCTTCGTAGGCGTCGGCTAATGCCATATTGACGGACCATACTTGTTTGAGCATGTCCCCGATGCTGGTATCTGAATCGGAAGTAGGTGATCCGATTGAGTATGAATGCCAGTCGCATTCCTCGTCTGAGCTTTCAGGTGTCGTCGCAGGTGTGACATAACCTAGCCCACGTTGTTTTGTTGTAGTAATCACGTGGTTTCTCAGCCGCCTGACAATTGTAAAGGTAATCGTCGTCCAGTGCCGTAGTTCAAACCTGGTGTAGTTTCCAGATCATATCCTGTTTTTGCATGAGGTACTTGGATCGAGAACTATACAGATAAAGGGGCAATCTCCCGGTGTCGGGTTCGGGCCGAAGATGATTGGGTGATCCTCTCCCTCGATTATGTGGTAAGCGTCCTCCACTGGAGTAAGTTGGTTGGCGGTATAGACCGTGTTCCATAGCATACGTTGTACAGAGCTTATTAAGCTCGAGATAATTCAAAGATAGCCCTTGATGAAGTAAGGTATCTTTTCCAGTGGGATAACATCATCTGCGGATGGAACATCAGTGTAAGCAGCCACGTACTTGGCCAGCTCTGATTCTTCTTCAGCCACCCCCTGTGTAAATGCAGACTGAGAGAATGATTTGGGCAACTTGATTATCAGGGGCTCCAGGGGTGGAGCAGAACTAGAGTTATTGGCGTACTAGCCACCCCCAACTTGGTGCTCGGTGCTGAGTGGGGAGTTGTTGGCTGGCTAGCAGTCTCGGGCTTAGTGCTCGGTTGCCGATTCATTCTGGGAAGACGAATTGTCATCGGCTTGACAGAGGGATTGAGCTCCCCTGTTTTTTGCTGGCTAGCTTTTGGCACCTGATTGTTAGTGGCTCTGTCGTGGGTCTTGGCGCTTAGCCAGACCTTGGCAGTCGGATTATCATCTGTTCCTCCTGCGCAGAGAGGCTAATTGCGTCCTTACGCAGAGCGGCCGTAAGGGGTACGGTCTTGCCAGGTTTGCAAGCTTGAAGGTGGATCATCAGAGGTTCTTCTGATCCTGTTGATGTCTCAGTTTGAGCTTGTATATCTCCTTCGACAAGGTGCCTCTTTGACTTCTCGTATAAGCAGGAGTCTGAGTAATAAGACTCGACCCCTTTGAAGGGATCGATGTCGGCAAATTCTGTCCTCACGAACCCGTGCTTGTCGACATACTTGAAGCACTGGTACAGCGTGGAAGGCACGATCATGTAATCGTGTATCCAAGGATGCCCCAGGAGAATATTGTAGGAAGTGTCCGCATCTATGACATAACAAGTCACTTCTGACTGAAGGTCGTCGATTTGGCACTTCAGGCAAATTTTCCCGATCGGGTAGCTCCTGCCCGAATTGAAACCGCTGATGGCGTGCTTGTCGGCGTCAGGCGATGCTTTGGGATGGCAGATGGTGTAGTAGGCTCTTTGGGATGATGCTGATAGAGGACCCGGGGTCAATATGCATCCGATCGACCTTGATATCGCCAATGTACCCGTATAATACAGAGGGCGATCGTGCAGGTTAGTCTTAATAAGCATATCTGCGGAGTGAAGACAATGTTTGGCATTGACACTGTGCAAACGCTGTCTGGAGATCTGCCGATGAGTCTTCCTGTAGCTCCCCTCCCGAAAATTTAGAAATATTTTATTTGAATAGTGACTTTTTAGAAATTTTATAAATATTATTTAGTTAACTTTATTTATGGATGATTTTTTTAATTTATAAGTTTTCTGATTATTAATATATATATATATATATATATATATATATATATATATATATATATATATATATATATATTTAAAACTGCATAGTGTGAGAGATTGGTGTGTGTCTTATAGAATATATATCTAAATACTGAGCTTATAGATTTTATAGGATTACAATTTAGTTTTGTTATTAAGGTTTCAAAATTTACTATTACTATTATTACTTTCATTCAATATAAAATTTTAGTACTCATATTAAACACTAGCCTTATCTTTATTTAATAAGTTAGCAAATAGCCTTGTTATAATCATATTAGGTAAATTTGTAACTCATATTCATTTAAATATTTTAAAATTATTTCGGGGATTTTCTACAAAAAAAATTTTATATATATGGAATTATTAGGGAATATACAAATGTATATGTTTATATAAAGAGATAGATATATAATAATAAATTAAAGGAATATAAAAAAAAGAAAACGAAACGGATGAGAAACTGCCCAGCTGGGCCAGCGTGCCACAAGACCAGCCGAACCCAGCTGACCACCCCACTCGACTATGTACACACAGCCCACTGGCCCATCCGAGTACAACTAATTTTTAGGCTAATATTTAGCTAGTCCAGCCGAGCATTCCCACACCAACCCACGAGTTTTCAGCCTGAGCTCAACCCCAAGCCAAGCCCGAGCCACAAGTCTGAGCCTTTCTCCCCAAGCCCATCAAGGCCGAGCCCATAAGAAAGAATAACCAAAACGAGCAGACAATGCACCCCCGCGCAAGTATATAACGGAGAGAGCGTCGAGAGAGAGTCTCGTAAACCCTAATCTCCGCACCGCCAACCCCCGTCCCCCATCGCCTGGGCGAGTGCCAGCCCACCGTGGGCGGCCAGCGACGGAATCGCCGGAGGCCACGCACGCACAGCCAGCGCGCACGATGCGCGGTGTTGGCAGCAGCAAGTTGCTGTCGAAAGCTCGACTTCGAGACGAGTTTCCCGCCTCGTCTCTCGACAGATTCTCGATCTTCCAACTCCAGTTCGAAGCCAATACATACGCCTTTACTTTCTTTCAAATTGTGTAGATGCGCTAGATCGGCCAAGAAATCGAACCCAAGTCCGATGAAAAACT
>JANAVB010028818.1:22943362-23105704 GCA_029216955.1 Iris pallida | reverse complement strand
AATATATATATATATATATATATATATATATATATATATATATATGCAAAAAAAAAAAAAAAAAAAAAAAAAATATATATATATATATGCATATATATAAGGTTATATATGGGTGTATATATATGTATATTGTGTAGAGATGAAAACCTATAACCACTAGCCTATGGAAACCTAAGTCACTAGCCTATGGCCTAAGTGATTAGCCTATGGCATTAGGGGCTAACCCCAATTGACCTAATGGCCCAAAACACTACTAGTTGACCCTTGTTTGACTAGTGTTGACCAAAGTCAACCTTAGGTCAAATTTGACCTAGTTAACCTAGAATTGACTAGGATTGACCTAAAATGACTAGTTTAACTAGTCTGACCATGTTTGACCCAATTACCTTATTGACTAGTCTTTGTTTAACCTAATTACCTTACTGACTAGTCTTTGTTTGACCAAAACCTTAGTTGGTCTAAGTTTGACCTAGACTTGACCCAGATTGATCATGTTGACTAGTATTTGACTAGTTTGATTAGAATGTGACTTTAACCTAGATTTAACTAATCTTGACTTTGACCTTGTTTGACTTTATTTGACTAAGTTTGATCTCCTGTGACCCAGTTTGACTATTGAGTTGACCAAGAGTTGACTTTTGACCAGATTGACCTAGAATCATGTAGTATGCATTGTATATTTATTTTTACCATTGTGGATACATTGTGACTTGTATTGCTCTGATTAGGAGCCATACACCTCTCCTCAGACAGTATATCCTCTTCAGACATTCAGTTATCAGGCGAGTACATTTTCTGACCGTTTCATACTTGTTCAGGCTTTACTTCTCGCTCTAGATTACTTTACTTGATGCTGTCACGTTGGTAACACGGATTGGTACTATATGGATCTTTACATGAGATGTTATCCCCCTCGGGAGCATCGGGTACTTCATGTTACGTGTGTTTCACTTTCATCATGTACTCCTGTGCTTCCATCATGCATGTATACATGTGATCATGTACTCTCATGTTCACTGAGCCCTCGTGTATAACTTCACGTATACTCATTTATGAGCCTCATGTGAAGTAATCATGTATAATAACGTAACTTGTCTAGATCCTTGTGTATTGATTGGGGAAACGGAGTAGAAGTAGACATGTGAATAATTCCAAAGTAGTGTAATCATGTACATACTCAGTAGTGTAATCATGTATAAATTCTAGCCATTCACATGCCTATCTTGTACTCTACATCATTAGTCACTTACAGTTCTCTATATACAGTAGATATTTCCTTTACAAGCTACCTCTTTTACAGCATATTTCCTTTCAGCACTTCCTGTATTTTACTCTATTGCCTGTATCGTATTTTCTAACATGATATGAACTGTGTGAGATGTATTGTGCTCGTTCCTGTCCTGACTGGACCTGTTGAAAATATTACAGAGGATGAGGATGAGGCCCTGGTGTCTACCTATTATGGAGCAGGACTAGATGATACTTATGTTGTGGACCCTCAGCAGGATCCACCTGCAGCTGAGGATGTTGCCCAGTAGTCTAGGCTAGTTTAGCTAGACAGCCTTTTCTGTATTATCATTTTGTCTCACATCTGAGTTGTATTTTGAGATGTTGAGATATATAGACTCTTAGACTTATTGTATTATGAGTTGACATTCTGGATATTATGTATCCTAGACACTTAGACTTATTTCATCTATGCTACTGTTCTCTTGAGTTACTGTCTATCTATCTATCTTTCATTCTTCTACCTAGATGTGATTGAGATTGTATTCTGTTTATCACCTCCATTCGGAGAGTATAAACTGTACAGGTACTTTTTATTGTTAGATGATTGACCTAGGACAGTGTTCTACGCCGACACTGCGGCGTGGCGGGACGTACCCACTTCTCATGCCCCTATACAGGGTGTGGGTCGTGACAACCACTACGGGTCACTGTCGTGTTATGCTAGTTCCTTGTCATACCATGCCATGTACAATAGTCATTCCAAACATATTAAGTAAAATCAAGTTCATGACAAAAGGCGTAAGGATATAAAATGGGCGTGAAATATCTAATAAAATATCAATATACAGGGCTATAGAAGAGCCAAGCATTAAGGAAAAATAAAACCAAATCTCCATAATTGGACAGATTGCGCAAGGTTCCCTGGGGTCGGGTTGCGCAGGAGTCAAGTGCGCCAGGGGCCAACTGCGCAGGAGTGAGCTGCGCAGAAGTCGGCTTGCGCTGAGTTGGTTGGCACAGGGGGTCAGATTGTGCATGAGTGAAGTGCGCGGGGATGGATGGCGCATGGGCAGACTGCGCATGAACGGACCGCGCATGAGCTGACTGCGCATGTACGGACTGCGTATGTGCAGACTGCGCATGAATCCATGCGCACTCAGGTTGAGCGTAGTTCGCCAAGGGGCAAGCTGCGCGGTCGGTGCTGTGCTAAAGAGCGCAGGCCGAGAAAGGGGATGCGCGGTCCAGCACTGCGCTAAAGAGCGCAGGCTGCAGGCTGCTACTCCAGGCCGACAAGAATGCCAAGAACACTAAAATTTTATTCTTCATATCTTTGTCAAATCAAAACCAAATCTAGATTTTCAAGGTTCTAACTTGAGTAAAATTGAATTCTCTTCCACATGGAAGCATCAAAATCCCCAAAAACACAACCAAAATAGATCAAAACCATGTAAATCCAAAATTAGAAAAAACTTAGATCTAGAACAATGGAGACTCTAAATCACAAAATGTCAAGTTCTAATGTTGATCACCATGGCCTAATCTAGCTAATGAACAAATAAAAAGTGGTTCTCATGTGGTGGCAAGGTACACTTGTCTATGGGTGTTGGTGTTGTGTAGAGGAAGGAAGAAGAAGAAGATGGAGAAATAAATGAGAGAATTATGGAGGAGAGAGAAAAGTAGGTAGAGTTTTAATGAGGGTGGGTTGTGGTGGAATGAGGGTGGATTATAGGTTAAGGTGTTCCAATGCTTAATAAACCAAACCAAACTAAACCAACCTTCTCCACAAAATAAACCAAGCTAGGTCAAAACCCATTTTATGAGAAATCCAAAATTCGTAAGTCAAGCCAATTACAAGTACAGGCCAAATCCGAGAAATAAAATACAGGTCCAAAATACATGCAAGCTCGATAAAATACGTATTCCGAATATGGGTGTTACAACTCTACCCACCTTAAAAGAATTTCGTCCTCGGAATTTAATCAAGGAGCTAGAGAGACGAGAACAAGCTATATTAATCACATGCAAGCTATAACCAGGCAAGCAATCAGACAATCATACATGCAAGCAAGGGATGGAAACATAAGGCATAAGGAAGACATTATACCTTACGAGTCAAACAAGTAGGGATATCGTGATCGGATATCATTCTCACGCTCCTACGTTGACTCACCTGGAGAGTGATGACCCCAAGCAACACGGACTAAGCTAATAGTCTTGTTTTTGAGTATCTTCTCTCTCCGGTCCAAGATAGACACGGGCCTCTCCTCATACGAAAGGTTGGTACCAACAACCAATTCTGAATGGTCAAGGATATGGCTCGGGTCCGGGATGTACCGTCGTAATTGGGACACATGGAATACATCATGCACCTCACTTAGCGACGGCGGAAGAGAAAGACGATAGGATACATCTCCTACTCGCTCCAGGATATCGAACGGCCCTATATACCTAAGACTAAGCTTTCCCCGCACGCCAAAGCGAATGACGTCGCGGTTAGGCGAGATCCTAAGGAATACATGGTCGCCGATGGCAAACTCTAAGGGACGCCGATGAGCATCGGCCCAATGCCGCTGGCGATCTTGGGCAACTCGAAGACGATCTCTGATCCTTCTGACCACTTCAATTGTCTAGACAATCATCTCTGGACCGAGCATCTGCCTCTCTCCAACATCATTCCATGCTAACAGGGATCTGTACTTTCTTCCATACAGTGCCTCGAACGGTGCCATCTGAATATTGGCCTGGAAACTATTATTGTACGAGAATTCTACCAGGTGCAGGTGATCTTCCCACGAACCACCGAAGTCGAGCGTACAAGACCTCAACATGTCTTCAAGAGTCTGGATTGTACGCTCCGACTGACCATCTGTCTGCGGATGATATACCGAACTGAACTGGAGACGAGTCCCCAAACTCTCTTGCAGGCTACGCCAAAAGTGTGATGTAAACCTTGAATCTCGGTCAGAGGTGATACTGACGGGCACTCCGTGAAGCCTGACAATCTGCCTGAGGTACATCTCAGCTAGCTGAGCCGTAGACTGCCCAACTCTGAATGGAAGAAAATGAGCCACCTTCGTGAGGCGGTCAACTATAACCCAAATAGCATCTCGACCAGCTGGGGATCTAGACAATCTAGTCATAAAATCCATGGTCACATGCTCCCACTTCTATTCTGGAATTGGCAAGGGCTAAAGAAGTCCAGTGGGCCTCTGATGTTCAGCTTTAACATGCTGGCAAACCAAACACCGAGAGACAAACCGGGCTATCTCCCTCTTCATGCCATTCCACCAGAAGTGCTGACGGATATCACGGTACATCTTCGTGCCACCAGAATGAATAGAATACTGTGAACTGTGAGCTTCTGCCATGACCTCCTGTCTGATATCTCTACTGGGTACACAAAGACGAGTGTCGTGCCTAAGTGTACCATCTTCATGAATGCACAACTCTGGCCTTTTCCTGCCTCACACTCTGCTCTGAGCCGCTGAATCTTAGAATCTGTAGACTGCGCTATCCGGATCCTCTCAACTATGCTGGATTGAACCTGTAGACTGGCCATCAATGCCACACTAGTAGGAAGAACCACTTCAACTCCCATCTTCTGAAGATCTGCCAATAACTCTGGTTGTGCTGTCAGGAAGTAAACTCCGGCTCTACGGCTCAACGCATCTGCTACAACGTTGGCCTTCCCTGGATGATACTGGATGTCCACATCGTAGTCCACCAATAGCTCAAGCCATCTTCTCTGCCGCATATTAAGGTCCTTCTGGGTGAAGACATACTTCAAGCTCTTGTGATCAGTAAATATCTCTACTCTATCCCCATACAAGTAGTGCCTCCACAACATAAGTGCAAATACTACTGCTGCTAGCTCCAAGTCGTGTGTCGGGTAACTTTTCTCATGGTCACGAAGTTGGCGTGATGCATAAGATATTACCTTCCCATGCTGTATCAAGACACATCCCAATCCTCTGCCTGAAGCATCGCAATAAACTGTGAATCCTCCGGTCCCATCTGGAAGTGTGAGAATGGAGCCGTTATCAAACCTCGTTTCAACTTCTCAAATGATTTCTGACACTCTGCTGTCCAAGCAAATTGTACATCCTTACGGGTCAACTGGGTCATCGACGCTGAAATCCTTGCAAAATCTGAAACGAATCGCCGGTAGTAGCCGGCCAATCCAAGGAAGCTGCGAACCTCTGCCACTGAACTAGGCACTGGCCACGTCTTGATAGCCATAATCTTCTGGAGATCCACTTCTACTTCTCCTCGGGTAATGATGTGACCCAAGTACGAAATACGATCGAGCCAGAACTCGCATTTACTGAACTTGGCGTACAACTGATGCTCCCTAAGCGTCTGAAGGACGATTATGAGATGCTGCTCATGCTCTGCTTCGCTCTTGCTGTAGACCAAGATATCATCTAGGAACACGATCACGAACTGATCTAGGTAAGGCATAAAATGTGATTCATGAGGTCCATGAATACGGCTGGCGCATTGGTTGCCCCAAATGGCATAACAAGGAACTTCCAATGTCCATACCTAGATCGAAAAGCTGTCTTCGGGATGTCCTGCTCTCTGACACTGATCTGGTGGTATCCTGACCGCAAGTCTATCTTTGAGAATACTGAAGCCCCTTTGAGTTGATCAAACAAGTCATCTATCCTCGGGAGAGGGTATCTGTTCTTGATTGTCACTGAGTTTAAGGTACGATAATCTACACATAACCTGGATGTACCATCCTTCTTTTTCACAAGAAGCATCGGGGCTCCCCAAGGCGGTCCATTTGCACGAATGAATCCCTTGGTCCTGAGTTCTTCAATCATCTTGTACAAAATCTCCAACTCTGAAGGCGCCATTCTGTAGACTCGCTCTGATACTGGTGCTGTCCCGGGGATTAAGTCTATAGTGAACTCGAGCTCCCGCTCTGGCGGCATCCCTGGAAGTTCCTCTGGGAAGATATCTGGAAACTCTTCAACTATCCGAGGCAACTGTATTGCTACTCTTCCATCCGCAACACTGGGGAGGACGGCTCCATCGCGCCTCTGGAAAATGAAAACTCTGGCTCTCCTGGAATACTAAAGATAACCCTGCCAACATGGCACTCTATCCTAGCATACTGGTTCCTCAACCAATCCATGCCTAAGACTATATCATAGTCCGCCATAGGGAATTCTATAAATCTAGCGGGGAACTCTCTACTGCTAACTACGATCTGACACGAAGAAAACACTCGATCTACTCCCACGAGACCATTACCAGTAAGTATATTAAGCCTCACTGATAATGACTCGGGCTCCAATCCTATCCGTGTCGTGAATCGTGCAGACATGAATGAATGCGATGCACCAGAATCAAATAATATCAATGCTGGAAAGGAGTTGACGAGAATAGTACCTGCTACTACCTCATCTGGTACAACTTCTTCTTCCATAGCCATCACCATAGCCTGACCTCTAGCTGCGGTTCCCCTCTGCTGAAAACCTCTCTGCCTGCTCTGCACTAAAGCCTGGGTACACTGCTGCTAGAATGCTTGGGCCTGAGGCAACAATGGTCTCGGGTACTGCTGTTGCTGCATAGGTGCCAATCCCCTAACCGATGGACTGGTTAGGTTGAAAGAGGATGAACTACCCCTATTCGGGCAGGCTCCTATCTTATGATCTGCCGCTCCACAAGCAAGGCACAATCCTTGTGTCCTACGACAATCTGCCACTACATGGCATGGCTTCTCGCAATGAGAACATCCCATCGCAAAATTCTGCTTCTGCTTCTGCTGCTGCGGGTACGTCGGGGTTGAATGCTGAACCGACGTTACTGGGGCCGCCTGCCTCGGAGTTCCAATGGTCAATCCTCTAGCTGCCGGGGCTGGAGCAGATGATTGGTACATCTGACTGTGGGACCGCTTCCTACCTCCGGTCCTATCCACGATCCTCTAGGAGGTGTACTCATGCCTCCTAGCTGCCCTCAGTACTGCATTGAACGTCTGGTGTTCGAACTGCTCGACTGCTAACAAGATCTCCAAATGCAGTCCCTACTGGAACCGCTGGGCCCTATCAAACTCGGTCGCCACCAAGGTAGGGATAAACCTACTGAGTCTAGAAAACTCAGATGCATAACTGTCGACTGTTCTGTCTCCTTGCTTCAAGTTGGTAAATGTGGTCTGCAGGTCGTACCGAGCCACAGCATCGAAATACTTCGTCTGGAACCTCTCTCTAAATATTGCCCAAGCAATGGGTGCCACTAATCCCATGGCTTGTGCCGTCCACCAACTACGAGCCAAGTCCAACAACTGCAGGCGTACCACCGCCACCTTCTCATTCTCAGGTGTCCTAGCTGCTTCCAGAACCACCTCGGTATCCTGAAGTCAAGCGTCCGCGGCAATCGTATCTTCGCTGTCGTCGAAGAAGGGAGGGTTCAAGCGCTTGAAGCTGTTAGCCGCGCTGTTCCCTGGATGACCGCCTCTGGTCAAAGCATCTGCCAAAGTTTGGTGCAAGGCATCTCCTCTGCGATCCTGGAAAGCTATCAAGGTCCTGATGAGACCTACCAAGGTGCCATCATCCGGCTCGGCAGGCTGAACGGGCTGAACTGGGGGCTCTCCTCCAGTAGGTATAACTCGGGAGGCTACTCCAGAGTGTTGGGCTTGATCTCCAGGTTGCTGCTGGTCGACGGGAGGTGCTCCTCCTTGCTGATCGGCGGGGTCAGGTACAGTACCACTGAAGAAGACGACACAGGGAAAATAATGAGGAAGGACCAGGACAGATCAACGATACAAGCATGTGATCAGGTCAAGATTCCAGAGATTCAGAGGATATGGACGGAGATCAAGGACGAGTACTGATTGAGACATCTTCGGTAAACCCTCACATTTCTTGATTGACAAGACCTGCATGGGCTACCACTTAAACCATGTCACATCCCAGAACCAGAATACATGGAGAGCGGGGGCGCACATAGCCAGCTACGTATATTGAAATAGCATACATCTCAACTATACGGTCACGGCTGTCTAGATATGAGGGTTTACTACAAGCCATCAGTCTCTTAAGGTCAAGCCTATTGTCTCAATCTCAAACAAGTAATATAATAACAAGATGTTTGACCACCAAATATACAATAAAAGGCGTCCCAAATATTATATATCACTTGATCATGAAGCTAGTCGTACAAAATGTAAGGACTAGCAAGAGTTAAGTCATACATGATCAACCCTAGGATCTGTTAATCATGTTTACAGCCCGTAGGCAGACAGTAAGTAAATGTGCATCGAGCTAACAGGTGCTCATCGGCAAAACGCCTCAAAAGAATACTTTTACAATAGAGTGAGCGAAACAAAATAGAAAACCCACTCGTAGCTCGGGTTCCTTCTAGTCGCCACCATCGAACTGGAGGTTCGGTAGATCCTCGGGAGCTGCTCCGAAATCTGGCCACACAAAACCAGCTGGGTCAAACCCCAGAAAGAGCAAGTGCCACAAAGGAGGCCACGAAATAAGAACAAAAGCCAGCATATCAGAACATAAGAAAAGAAATGGAAGAAGGTACAAGTAATAAAGAGTGCAACAGGACAATAAACGACTAGTGACGTGGGACCATTCCGGGAGCCAGGTTACAACCCTTAAACCAGACAAGAACCGAGGTTGTAACCCTTCGCCTGAATAGCACTCTGTCTCCACCCATTTATTGTTTAATAATAAGTAAAACAGTCAAGTTCAAGAGTAGTCAAGTACTGGTACTAGACAAGACTTAGACAAGGCTGGACTCCATCCATTCAGAAGCGGCCAAGCAATTACTACGGCTTACTACTTAACTAACTAGGGTTATCACTAGCCTTAATTACTAACAAGATGCAATGAGAATTTTCCAGTTCCAAGCCCTGCAGACCATCCAGTTATCCTTCCGCGGGTTGAGAGTATGGTTGGGTACATCGCCCCGGAGACGATATACCCTTAGGTGACTTAGAGGACAGTGCGCTGGAAATTTGCTCTAGAAGAGCCAAGCATTAAGGAAAAATAAAACCAAATCTCCATAATTGGACAGATTGTGCAAGGTTTCCTGAGGTCGGGTTACGCAGGAGTCAAGTGCGCCAGGGGCCAACTGCGCAGGAGTGAGCTGCACAGAAGTCGGCTTGCGCTGAGTTGGTTGGCACATGGGGTCAGATTGTGCATGAGTGAAGTACGCGGGGATGGATGGCGCATGGGCAGACTGCGCATGAACGGACTGCACATGAGCAGACTACGCATGAACGGACTGCGCATGAGCAGACTGCGCATGAATCCATGTGCACTCGGGTTGAGCACAGTTCGCCAAGGGGCAAGCTGCGCGGTCGGCGCTGCACTAAAGAGCGCAGGCCGAGAAAGGGGATACGCGGTCCAGCACTGCGCTAAAGAGCGCAGGCTGTAGGCTGCTACTCCAGGCCGAGAAGAACACCAAGAACACCAAAATTCCATTCTTCATATCTTTATCAAATCAAAACCAAATCTAGATTTTCAAGGTTCGAACTTGAGTAAAATTGAATTCTCTTCCACATGGAAGCATCAAAATCCCCAAAAATACAACCAAAATAGATCAAAACCATGTAAATCCAAAATTAGAGAAAACTTAGATCTAGAACAATGGAGACTCCAAATCACAAAATGTCAAGTTCTAATGTTGATCACCATGGCCTAATCTAGCTAATGAACAAATAAAAAGTGATTCTCATGTGGTGGCAAGGTGCACTTGCCTATGGGTGTTGGTGTTGTGTAGAGGAAGGAAGAAGAAGAAGATGGAGAAATAAATGAGAATTATAGAGGAGAGAGAAAAGTAGATGGAGTTTTAATGAGGGTGGGTTGTGGGGGAATGTGGGTGGATTATAGGTTAAGGTGTTCCAATGCTTAATAAACTAAACCAAACTAAACCAACCATCTCCACAAAATAAACCAAGCCAGGTCAAAACCCATTTTACGAGAAATCCAAAATTCGCAAGTCAAGCCAATTACAAGTACAGGCCAAATCCGAAAAATAAAATACAGGTCCGAAATACATGCAAGCTCGATAAAATATGTATTCCAAATATGGGTGTTACAATCCACCTGCAGGGTTTACATGACAATCCTTATGAGCTCCTTAAGAGGACATCATCAATCCGATGTATCAGGACATGGATTCCATTTATAATCAACAGCCCATCATACATATAATGTTATTACCCAATTCATAGAGGTTGTTGATCCATAATGAATCTCACTCTTTTATGAGTCAAAGTAATGCACACTGCATATACATGTCCGTTATTATATCCGGATTAAGAGCACAAGCATCCATAATAATAGAGGTGTTTGTTCTCTTATGTAGTCAGTACAAAGAGAACAACATCAAGTGGTCATGTTCAATACACACAAAGTGCACTAGTGTAAACCTATAGTCAAGATAGACTAATACCAGATTACACTACAACCTTTCCAATAGATTGTCCAAGTCCATCTAGGTTGTGAACTATTTATATACTCCATAAGAAACTGATAATATGATCTTTTGTGTGACACCACACACCATATTATCTATAATATAGAATATCAGACATTTGCATTAACACTTGCAACAAATATAATATGAAAACATTTGCCCATATGATTCTCATTCAAAATTTAAGGAAATAAGGTAACTACAAAAGTGATGCTTTTAGTATATAACCCTTACAATCTCCCACTTATACTCAAAGCATTGCTTTTCAGTATATTGTTACAAATCTTCCACTTATACCTAAAGCTATGCTGCTACACATCTAACTCCCATTCCCTCAACATGACTGTCAAAAGCCTTAGCTGGTAAGCTCTTTGTAAAGGGATCAGCTAGGATGTCGGCTGATGCTATCTTGATCACAGCAACTTTTTCTTTCTTTACGAAATCTCGTATCAGGTGGTACTTGCGCTCAATGTGTTTGCCTATCTTATGGGCTCGTGGTTCCTTCGAGTTTGCAACTGCACCACTATTATCACAATAAAGTGTAATAGACTTAGGCAAACTAGGTACCACATCCAAGTCCAACAGAAAGTTTCTGAGCCAAATCGTTTCTTTGGCTGCCTCAGAGGCTGCCACATACTCGACTTCCATAGTGGAATCAGCAATATATTTTTGCTTGATACTCCTCCATACAATGGCTCCACCTTCCAAAGTAAACACATAACCTGAGGTAGATTTCCTGGAATCCCTATCTGACTGAAAATCTGAGTCTGTATACCCCAGGGGAACTAAACTATCTGCCTGGTAAACTAGCATATACTCTTTAGTCCTTTTCAGGTACTTTAAAATATGCTTTACGATAGTCCAGTGCTCTTGTCCTGGGTTAGACTGATATCTGCTGACCATGCCTACGGCAAAGCAAATGTCTGGTCTCGTACATAGCATTGCATACATTAAGCTTCCTATTGTTGAAGCATAAGGAACTGTCTTCTTGTTCTCTATCTCTTTAGGTGTCCTCGGACACTGCTCCTTTGATAGAGCAATTCTATGTCTAAAAGGTAAGAAACATTTCTTAGAATTTTGCATACTAAAACGAGTTAGTATAGTATCGATATAGGAAGCTTGGGATAAGCCCAACATCATTTTCTTACGATCTCGTAGAACTTTGATCCCAAGGATGTGACCTACTTCTCCCAAGTCCTTCATATCAAACTGTTTTGACAACTATACCCTTACATCAGATAATACCTTCACATTGTTTCCAATGAGCAAGATGTCATCCACATAAAGTACTAGGAACACCACCACGTATCCGTCACACTTTCTGTATACACATGATTCATCCTGACATTGATCAAATCTATAGGATTTTATCACCTGATCAAAACATATGTTCCAAGATCTGGAAGCTTGCTTAAGTCCATAAATGGACTTCTTGAGCTTACAAACAAGATGCTCCTGGCCCTTTTCAATGAACCCGTCTGGTTGCTTCATATAGATGTCTTCCTCAAGACTTCCATTAAGGAAAGCTGTTTTGACATCCATTTGCCAAATCTCATAATCGAGATGAGCTGCAATAGATAAAAGAATTCGAATAGACTTAAGCAAGGCTACAGGGGAAAAGGTTTTCTTATAATCAATACCCTCTCTTTGAGTAAAACCTTTTGCTACAAGCCGAGCTTTAAAGGTTTCAACCTTACCGTCTGATCCTCTTTTTCTCTTATAGACCCACTTGCATCCAATGGCTTTTACACCAATGGGCGGCTCTACAAGCTCCCAGACCTGATTAGAATCCATAGATTCTATTTCAGATATCATTGCTTTTTGCCAAGACTCTGTATCTTTATCTTGGAGTGCTTCATTGTAGGTACAGGGATCATAATCTTGTTCCTCAAGGACGAAGTCTGACGACTGTCCCAAGAACATATATCTATCAGGTTGTATCACAACCCTCCCACTACGACGAGGCACTATCGGTTGTGGTGTAACATTTGTGACATATTGTGCAGTTATTTGTGGTTCATCCTCTTGTACTGTTGGTACTGAAGTACTTGGTGTCTCATGTCTCAGTTCTTCTAGAACAACTCTACTTGTGGGTTTATGGTTCATCACATAGTCTTTCTCTAAGAATCGGACATTGGTGCTAACAATGACCTTCTGATCCTTAGGACTATAAAATAAACCTCCTTTCGTTCCTCTTGGATAGCCTACAAACAAGCGTACTTCTGTACGAGATTCTAACTTATCTGCTTTCCCATTCAGCACATGTGCTGGACTACCCCAAATGCGAACATGTTTCAGACTAGGCTTACGCCCAATCCACAGCTCTGTGGGAGTAAGAGGTACTGACTTAGAAGGAACCAAGTTCAAAATATAAGTTGCAGTCTCTAAGGCATATCCCAAAAACGAATATGGTAAATCCGAATAACTCATCATTTATCTAACCATCTCCATAAGAGTTCTAATCCTTCTTTCGGCTACACCATTCTGTTAGGCATTCCAGGTGCAGTCAATTGGGATGCAATCCCAGCCTCTGATAAATAATCCCTAAACTCTCCAAAGAGGTACTCGCCACCACGATCTGATCGTAATGACTTGATACATTTTTTATAACGTTTCTCCGTTTCAGCCTTGTACTCTTTGAATTTCTCAAAGCACTCAGACTTATGGTGCATCAAATAAATGTATCCATACCTTGAATAATTGTCAATAAATGTGACAAAATATTCAAAGCCACATCTAGCTTGGATAGTCATGGGTCCACACAAATCAGAATGAACCAATTCCAACACATCTTTGGCCCTATACCCCTTTGCTGTAAAAGGGCTTTTGGTTATTTTACCTTCCAAGCAGGATTCACAGACTGGTAGTGCCTCCACTTCCAATGAACTCAAAGGTCCATCTTCAACCAGTCTTTGAATCCTTCTTAGGTTAATATGCCCCAATCGCAAGTGCCAAAGATATGTTTGGTTCATACAAGAAGGTTCTTTTCTCTTATTTAAGTTAGATGACATAGTATTCATTTCCATAAGTTGCATTATGGGCGAAATAGGATTAATGACATACAAACTAACAACCAATGCACCAGAACAGATAAAATGTTTATTCTTTCTAATAATAATATTGTCATTAAAATAAACTGAATATCCATCCTTAACTAACATAGAAACAGAAACTAAATTCCTTCTAAGTGAAGGTGCATAAAGACAATCTCTCAATGTCAAAGACTTATTTCTACCAAAAGATAAAGTAACATCTCCTAATGCAACAATCGATACTTTTGTAGCATCACCCATGAACAAGCATATCTCTCCATCATTGAACCGTCTGGTTTCCTGGAACCCCTGCAATGTATTGCAGACATGATTAGTGGCTCATGTATCTATACACCAGGTGCCGATAGATAACACCGCTAAACATGTTTCAACTACTAGTAAATGAGATATACCTTCTTTGTTCCCTTGTTTGAGAAGTGGATAATCAGTCTTCCAATGTCCTGACCCTTTGTACTTGAAATATTTGCCTTTCGGCTTTTTCATCGCACCTTGAGGTCCCATGCCCTTCTTTGCTGAGTTTGCCTATTTTTGAATGTTATTCTTCTTCTTACCGCCTTTTGGCTTAGAAGTTGAAGCCTTTTCAGAAACAAAAACATGACCACTCTGCCTAAAAAGAGATTCAGCATCCTGTAGCTCTTTTGCAAGTTCTGCCAAACTATACAACCTTTTGTTCATGTTGTAATTAAGGAAAAAATTGTCAAAACTTTTAGGTAGAGTCCCGAGAATGATATCGACCAGGGTTTCCCTATCGATTTCAGCTCCAAGGATCTCCATCTCATTCAGATGACCCATCATCTTGAGAACATGATCCCTTACTGGTGTACCCTCAACCATTTTTATATTCATCAAATATTTCATAGCAAACTGCCTAGCTGCTCTACTCTGATGTCCGAAGAGTTCCTTGAGGTTATACATCATGTCATCAGCTGTGGCCATGGCCTGATACTGATGTTGCAGTATATTTGACATAGATGCCAGAATGTAACACCGTGCCATCTCATCTACCTTTTTTCACTTCTTATAAGCCTCTTTGACCTCTTCATCAGAGTTAGCATCAGGCTTAGGTGGACATTCCTCAACAAGTACATATTTGTACTCCTCAGCAGTCAGAACAATGTCCAAATTACGTTTCCAGTCAATATAATTAGTTCCAGTAAGTTTGTTTTCTTTAAGAATCACCATAAGTGGACTGAAAGAACCCATTTTTGAAATCCTGAGAATCACATAAATAAAATTATGTAGGGCAAAAAAAACTTTTTGAATTAACTAAATATTGATTCCCTCAAAACAATAATAAGAAATTCACCAACACCTTGAACACCATGAATTTAGCATGCCACGATAGTGTGGACGTATACAAATTCAACTTTGTTCAAGTAGATTTTTTTATTAATTTTACTATCATGTCAATATAACTTTATGACAAATAAAATTAATATGCTGGTCTTGCTCTGGTCATACAAATAATAGCAGTGACTCCGATGGGGAGGATACCATTATTTGTATCTAAGTGTATACCATTACTTAATACTAAGTCCATTACCTTGTAATGAGTTCCTTCAGATGGAGAAGTGAACACATACTAGGTAACTTTCTACAATTAACCCTAAGGAAGTTTGTACTGGTGATCCATAATTATACTCTTCCGATATGGAGGAAAGCACTAAAGCCAACATGCAAGTATAATTACATCACCTACAAACCAGTAATGGAGACCATAGGATTTATACTGAATAAAAATCCTCTCCCACTTAGTTATTTAACAATGAGGGTTTTTCTACTAGTTGATATTATGTCCATGTTGTCCATTATTAATGTAGGCTTGGTTTTTCAAAAAAAAACTGCACAATAATAAACATGCATAATCAGAAAAAGCAAAATGACAAAAATAAGAGAAAATATCCAACTTATTATGGTCATCTTTGCTCCTCCGTCCTCAACTATCTGCCATCACGATTGATCAAAAATAATTAAATTTACATCAATCCTATGCCTCCCGAAGGAGTTCACACATAATCTAGATTAAAAAAATAAAATAACAAGCACGATCAACCCTCGTGATTTTAATTACATCCACAGCAACAACAACATCCATGACATGTCCGTGGTTTAATTAACAACACAATAAAAAACATGCATTGGACCATAATAGTTGGATCTAAGATGCCTGCAAAATCGAGTTAGAACAGATCTATATCTACCGACTATTATACAGCACAGGTTTCATTGGACAACATGGACGTATCAATCAATACGTAGATCCAACCTGGCTCTGATACCAATTGATTGATCTGGGGATTCCCAGGACCCTTCCTTTGGTTTACGTATTGATCGATAGAAAGTTAAACAGATCTAATACGTGTTCTAAGCCTTCACTGACGAAAACTAGGGTTCACGAATTATACCTGCGGCGGAAAGGAGACAAGTAATTCCTGGCAGTCTCGAGCGGACGAACCCAAGATCTTCTGTACGTATTCCTTTCTCGAGTTGGACGTTGTGTGGGCGACGATCTTCCAACCTTTTCTTCTCCTTGGCAGCCCTCTCTTTCTTTCCTTACGTGAATCACGAATTTAGAGAAAGTTTTAAATTTCTGATCGGGTAATCTGGCAGCAAGAGAATAGAGGATATATATAGGCTACGGCAGGGACCATGAGGAGAAATTAGGGTTAGGCCTCCTAACGGATCTGGATATCCCGTGTTCAGCCCGAACACACAATCCAGGCCCATTAACAATAGCTCGGTCCACTAATGAGCTATTGTTGCACTACCTCCCTAATCCTAAATTATGTTTGTGGGCTCCTTTTATTATATGCTCGTTTGGCTCTCCATGTTAAGATATCGTATGTCCGTCGATCAAATTAAGTTACTGACAACTATATTGATTCGACATCTTTTATCCTTAAGTAGTACCGCTCAACTTTATTTGTCATGTCGGATATAATCCACCTGCAGGGTTTACATGACAATCCTTATGAGCTCCTTAAGAGGACATCATCAACCCGATGTATCGGAACATAGATTCCATTTATAATCAACAGTCCATCATAAATACAATGTTATTACCCAATTCATAGAGGTTGTTGATCCATAATGAATCTCACTCTTTTATGAGTCAAAGTAATGCACACTGCATATACATGTCCCTTATTATATCCGGATTAAGAGCACAAGCATCCATAATAACAGAGGTGTTTGTTCTCTTATGTAGTCAGTACAAAGAGAACAACCTCAAGTGGTCCTGTTCAAGTGTACTAGTGTAAACCTATAGTCAAGATAGACTAATACTATATTACACTACAACCTTTCCAATAGATTGTCCAAGTCCATCTAGGTTGTGAACTATTTATATACTCCATAGGAAACTGATAATATGATCTTCTGTATGACACCACACACCATATTATCTACAATATAGAATATCAGACATTTGCATTAACACTTGCAACAAATACATTATGCAAATATTTGCCCATATGATTCCCATTCAAAATTTAAGGAAATAAGGTTACTACAAAAGTGATGCTTTTAGTATATAACCCTAACAGTTGGCAGCCGCATAAGTATGGCCTATGAAATCTGAGCTGCATGAGAGTGGTTTTCCGCTGAGCCGCATAAACCTGGCCACGTGTTAAGGCTGCATAAGTTTGGGATCTCAACATTTGAGCCGCATGGAGATGGTCTCTATGATCCGAGCCGCAGGAGAATACTGGCCGCATAGGGTGGCTTCTCAGGACGTGAGCCGCGTGAAGACGGCCCCATGATCCGAGCCGCATGAGAATACTGGCCGTATAGGGTGGCTTCTCAGGACATGAGCCGTATGAAGATGGCCACCATGATCCGAGCCGCATGAGAGCATCAGCCGCATGGGGGGATCTCAGCCGTATTTTGAGCTTTGGAGTTGGTGGATCGTGCCAGCTGTATAGGAGATTTCCTTCGTTTCCCGAGGAATATGCTGTCATGTCAGAATTCATCATTTCAGCTTTCAATGTCAGAGTTATCACTTTATGTCAGAGCATTTAATGGGAGCAGTCACTTCATGGCCAGCTATAAAAGTAAGCTGCATAGGTCCACGTGATTCTTTCCTGAGCCGCATGAGGCTATTGGAGAGTTTCTGAGCCGCATGAGGCTCTGATGAATTCCCAAGCCGCATGAGGCTCCTTCTATTTTGAGCCGCATGGGCTTCTCCTGTTTTGAGCCGCATGGGCTTTTCTTGTTCTTTTCCATGCTTCTACAAGACCCCCTTCAAAGTTTTCAATTTTGAAAAATTGAAATACTTTGAATAAGAAGTATGGCTATGTGAGCTCCGCTGGCCGCATAGGATGCTCTGGCCGCATGAACCTCTTTGCCGCGTAGGCGTCATTGATTGCTCTTGATTTGAGCCGTCTTTTGGGGGGAGTCCCGAGAGTCGGCTTATTAAATTTTTGGATTTTCTTTGAATGAATCTCCTTCATGAGAGGGGGCAAAATCCTAGGAGTCGATTTTGCCTGCAGCACACGACCCGAAGCGTTCCATCGGTCCACGTGCTTCCCCCCTTTTGTTCTTCTATAAATAAGAGTAATTAAGAGAAGAAAATTCTTTACTCTCTCCTTCAATTCAAGCCTTTCCTGCCCTAACTGTCATCTTCTTCTTCGATCACCGATGCTCCCAAGAAGACTGTTGCGGCGAAGGGTAAAAAGGCGGCGTCTTCGTCGGCTGCGACGGCAAAGGGTAAGAAAGCTGCTTCTACTTCGACTGCGGCGACGAATGATAATGTGACAGCACCTCCGCCAGCCGATATGCCCGTAGTTCACCCAGACGTCCACCCTACCATTGCTGGTAAGGACGTTGCGTGAGCTTTAAACCCTAACTATTGTGGCTACGTCGTATGCTCTATGCGCGAGCCTTCATCTTCATGTGTGCCACATATACGTCTCATGTCCGAGCCGCATGGGGTATGCTCCATGTCCGAGCCGCATGAGAATGACTGAGCCGCATAAACGTCTTTAGAACTGAACCGCATGACGCCCCTCTGAACAGAATCGTATGAGCTCCTAATGGACTGAGCCGCATAGCATTCCACAAATCAGAACCGCATACAAACCCATCTAAACATAGCCGCATGAGGACTCGTCTAACCCGAGCCGTATGTACTTTGTAAAAACCCAGCCGCATAAGGACTCGTTTAATCAGAGCCGCATGAACTCTAAATGTTTTTTGGCCGTCTTTTGACTTCATTTCTTTTGTCTCTTTTCAGTAAATTTGCCAGTTAATGCTACGGGGGAACCTCGGGTGGGGTGCGCCCGATCTGCTATGGGCTATAGGTATGATCACATAGTCGAGTATGTGACGAACCAGCTTCCAAAAGAGCCTTCAGAGAGACTTAATATCATCAAGAAACAGTCCTTTCACTTCCTCTGCACCATGATAAACTCGGGGCGATTGGAAGGGGAATACCTGAAGCCTGCGTTCCTCTTTGGGGATGCTTTGTCTGTAAAGAACACCCGGGCGCTGGATATATCCGAGAGCTGGGACTTTACTCTTGTCGGGGTGGAGATCCATATCCCTCCAGTAGAGCGTCATTTTCCTTTGTCCTGGTTCAATATGCTATCGCTAGACAGAAAGATGGTAGACTCCCTTGACTCCCAGCAAGTCGGGATGTTTGTGGAAAACATCCATTACAATAGGAATTTGGGGTCAGCGTATCCGGAAAGGGAACCGGTCAGTCGGTACGTGATGGGACTTGCTCCGGGTACCTTCATAAACATAACGGGTCCCAATTTTACGTTTTCCCAAGCTGATACCTTCTTAAACCAGCTTGCTCGAAAAGGGTCTTATCCTGTCGGCCGGTTGGCTTTGGTGAACTGGATAAACCCTATCCCCACGTGGGCCTAACTTTACCACGTGGATTCTGAGGAAGTATGAGGCTTTCCTGCATGAGATCGGCCTCTACCATGCCATTCGGGGCACCTGTCATGGTCTACCCATAAATAAGCCGTTATTCATGGCTCTCCTGGAGATGTACAACCGAAGGACGGGCACCTTCTTCACGCCCGGAGGGGAACTGGGACTGGCTCTTCAAGAGATGTACGTTGTCTCCAAGCTGCCCTGGGGGAAAGAAGTCTTTGAAGTGTACACCCTCACGAGCGAAGAGCTCGAGGATTTGGATCGACAGTTCTTGGGCTTTGTTGCCGTGTATCGGGAATTGTTATGTCACCATAGCACTTGTCATCATGCGGCTATCAGGAAAGATGGTAGCTCAGAAGGAAGCACTCCTCACACCACCACTTGGGTCACATACCTTTTCATACTCGACGCCTCAGGCCGAGTTTCTTCTCGAGACCCTCAAACTCATGAGGAGGTACAACACTTGGTGTAAACTGCCAAGAGATCGAGGTCTACGGGCGACACCTTTGGGAGTAAGACTGACTCCTTTAGTTATTTTTATCATGGTACTCAGCGGCTGTCGGAGAAGGCGCTCCTTGCAGGCTTTCTGATGGTGTGGCTACGGAACTGCGTAGTCTCCGGAAGGGGCGGGTTCTATTGAGAGGATCAGCCGTAATTTTATCCTCACTGCTGTGAAGCTAGTTTTTAGGGTCCAATTGGCCCTTCTTCCGGCCATGGTGTACAGCATACACCATGGCCTTCGCGTCTTTTCGTCCAAGGTCGTCGTCCGTGACACGGTGATGGATTTTGAGCACGTAGAGTTGCCGTACCATTATCTAATGGGGTGGTTGTTAATGCACTGTCGGTCTATGATGAGGCCTGGGGCAGAGGAATGCGTTACGGCTGATAACGCTTTTATTTTCCGATTTTGCCATCAGCCCTGGGAGTATAGCACCATGCCAGCCTGTCGGAGAGTGCTGGGGAGAGTGGATGGGTATGACTTCTTTGTGTCCGTACCTCATTTTACTGCTGAAGAAGTGGGGAGCGTTCATGTTGATGGTACCGAACCTCCTCTCTTTTTGCCCGAGAAATTGCTCTTTTGGCTGCACAATATCCGTCTAGCGCACCTAGTATACCACAACCACAATAACGTCTACCTGGAGCCCTACTTGCCCAGCAGGTTTTCCTGTCAGTTCGGGTATAGCCAGCTTTTCTTCGACAGTCCCAGCACTTGCCTGGGCTTTGAAGGTAGCGTCCTGGATGGTATCAGGGCATGGCATTATTACGACACGGTTCATACCCGAACCACCTTTTCAGTCCCTGATGGCGAGGTACCAGGGGAGATTTTGTATATGGCGGCCTTATACCATGTTACAGCGAGCAAGCCTCCCGTTCGTTTCGACCCGAGTACCAGTTTTATCGTGGATACTGGCTTGGAGGAGAAGCCCAAGGGGTCTAAGAAGAAGAAGAGGAAGGCGAACACAGTTTCCGTACCTGACTCGGAGTCAACTACTGCAGACTGAAGAGAATGATGAGCATGATGCGGATGACTCTTTCCTTTCGGTAGAAGATGTTGGGGCGGATCAGCCGCCTGGTATGTTAGATGAGATGGTGGCGGATCAGCCACCTATTGTACCTGGTCCTGTATGGAAGCGTAGCAGGCAAACCTCCCCTGTTGGCAGTATTCCTCACTTCCGAAAATGAGATGCGGTCAGGCGTCGTAAGCTAACTATAAGAGAGAGAAGCGAGGACGTCGACCCCGCTTCGGAGGTAGATCGACGCACTACCATCTTTATTTAATTCTTCCTTTCTTTTGAACTTTGATCTTAATCATTTTCCTTTCCTCTCGTAGGTGTCAGAAGAAGAGGAATCTCAGGAACCGGTTACTGTTTCTGAAGTCGATCCGGCCCTGAACACTTTGATCGATGACATGTGTGCCGGGATTATTTCTGCCGGAGATCTCTCGACGGCGGCTGAGGGGTCTCGCGTTGCTGAGGTCTCGACCCAAGATGACAGGGTCTCCGATGAACCTGTCCTAAAACTGCCGAATTTCATCAAGGTGACGCTGATCCATTCGTATCCCCTTCCGGGGTGGCTGGGGCAGAAGAGCTAGCTGAATTTGGCTTGGAGGTCACAGGTGAGGGGACTATGGCGGTTGTGAGCGAGCCTCAGCCTCCACAATCCTCCCCTGGTAAGATAAGCCAAATTTTGACTAGTGAGGAGGCCCATTCGCTCTATCATCAAATCCTTCGGGTTATGCTGATTGATGGTTGCTCTGGACACACAGGTCCTGCTTCTTCACTACCGATGATAGATATTGTCGGGGAAAGCTCTACCAGCGAGAATCTGGTAGGAGGGAGTGTGCCCCCTCCCCTTCCTATTTATATTGAGGGGCCTCCTGCTGGCTCGAGTTCGGAAGAACGGACGACGACAGCAGCTGGAGCTAGGAGCAATGGTCCAGGCGTCCTCTTATGCTCATATAGCTTCGGGGGTCGACCTCTCCACCCTGCCGAGTACCCAGGTCCTTCGGGCTGCGGAGGAGGAGTTAGCTGCTATCCAAGCATCTTTTCGTTCGAAATTTGCTTCCCTGGTGGCAGGGGTAGCAAGTTCTGGCGCGACTCCTTCCACACTGCCAGCTACACTCCCTCTAACGCCGACCTCTACGGAAGTTTTGGATGAGGCGTCACAGGATGTAGTTGACAGTTTCTACCGCCACTTGAGGAGAGGGGTCGAAGCTGCTGTAGAGCGGAGGACCCCATTTGTCTTGGCCCAACATTGCGTCCGAGGCCAGATTGACATTCTTAAAACCCTACCTGGCGGGGCAGGGATTGCTGTCCTTCTAGAGGCCAAATTGTTAGAGGCTGATCAGCTCGTGGCCCAGTTTCAAGTACTGAGGCAAGCTGATCTGTCTACGGCAATAGATCAGGAGCGGGGCTTCCTTACCACTGTCCTGGAGAAGGTGAGGGCTACACGAGATAAGTCCAAGCCGGTTATAATACAGGATCTTGATGACCTATCTCTTCAATATGATCGACTGAGCCACAGGAGTGAGGACTGCATGGCTTGGGAAGCGGCTACCTTCCGCGGAGTAATTGATACAAGGGAGCAAATTTTCGAGCTCCAAAGGAAGCTGGCCTTCTTGGAGTCTGAGCTTGAAGCTTCCCGTGCGGACAAAGAGTTGATCGTTCAGGAGGCCGACAAGGTCTTTCGAGCTTCTGCTAGTCTGGAGCGCGCTTTAAAGAAGCTCGAAGAGGGCTGGCGGGCCCATGCGTACCTAGAAGACGCGGAGCGGTTGGCTCAGGAGGCCTAGCGTAGGGCCAAGCAAGGGTTCGAGCGGTCGACTGTCCTGTTGAGAGACCGTCTCAGGGAGTTATATATCGCCGAACCATAATCGGCTTTTTTCCTTCTTTTATTTTTGTTCTTTTCTTTTCTTGAGGGGGACATGGTCCCCAGAACATGTAGTACTTTCGCCTTTCAAATAAAAAGTATGCTTTATTCTACCCTTCATTTGTACTGCTTATTGTGTTTGTGGTGTTGTGGTATTTGCCCCACTGGGGGACTGTTTGTGGACTTGTTACTCTGGGTATACCTTGGTTTTAGGTACAGATAACAAGTTGATGGGGATACTTGGAACAATTCCACAGTAAGGTGGCTATGGACGTTCCTGGTATCGGAAGAAAGAATACCATGGAGCAGCTTGGGCCCCCGGGGGCATGATGAGAAGTGAGAGGCATGTACTAGGAAACTTAGTACAGTATTTGTGGTCAACAGAGGACATTTGTGGTCAGCAGAGGACATTTATGGGCCTATTATCCTTGGCGTACCCTGGGGTTTTTTTTGTACAGATTATAAGTCGAGAGAGAACCAACATACTTACTCAGAGGTAATGAGGACATGGTAAATATGAGGGTTTCTTTAATGGAGCCTTCCCACTCAGAGGTAAGGAGGACATGGCAGGAGGGGGCTCCATGAAGGATACAAAGAACAACTCAGAGGTAATGAGGACGTGGAAGTTCTATGTAAGGGGGCGGTTTGTTTTTGGTGGAAGTGAAAACAACTCAGAGGTAACATCGACTTGGTTGTTTTGGAGAATTTGTGGATCGGTTACCCTTTTTATACACTGAAAGTGCGGGTATTAGATCATAAGGATGAAGCTCCTTTTAGGAAGAAAGTTCAGAGGTATAATCATACGTGACTTACTACCTAAAAGATGCAATATATAGATTTATCTGTAGTGGCCAGGATGTAAGTTCAGCGGTACCTACGGGTACATAACTCGACAATCTGGGAGATTTGGAGTCGGCATGTGAGTTCAGTAGTACGAGAGGGTACATGACTCGTCATTCTGGAAGATTTGTAGTCGGGATGTGAGTTCAGCGGTACCAGTGGGTACGTAACTCATCACTTTGGCAGATTTGAAGGTAGGATGTGAGTTCAGCGGTACCAGTGGGTACGTAACTCATCACTTTGGCAGATTTGTAGTTGGGATGTCAGTTCAGCGGTACCAGCGGGTACGTAACTTATCACTTTGGCATATGTGAAGGTGGGATGTGAGTTCAGCGGTACCAGAGGGTATGTAACTCATCACCTCGGCAGATGTCGTTTCAAACGTAATACTTCTTTAGGAACTTGCTGTTGATGGACAACATGAGCAAGTCTCCATTTTGTTTTGTGAGGCGGTAAGCTCCATTGGAGAATACAACTTCGATGATGAACGGGCCTTCCCACTTTAGCTGGAACTTGTCGGCGGTTTTGTGAGTCATAACCATCGGCCTCCAAACTGCCAGAACGAGATCGCCCACTTGGAATGTTCTGATTTTAACTTTCTTGTTAAAGGGTCCGGAGATACGGGCTTGGTACAGCTCGATTCGTTGTTGAGCTAACAGGCGCTTCTCATCTAGGGCCTCTAACTCTTGTAGTCGGCGATGGTGATTATCATCTGTCGTCAATTGATAGGTAAGAGTGACGCAGAGTGAAGGGATTTGAGTCTCCAGTGGGAGAACTGCCTCACTCCCGTATACCAGAGAAAATTGTGTGTTTCCGGTGGCAGACCGTACTGTAGTGCGATATGCCCATAAATATTCGCCGAGCATTTCATTCCAGTCGCGTGTGTTTGATGACACAAACTTCTTGAGAAGATTAATGATTTTTTTGTTGAATGTTCAGCCAGACCATTAGCCGTAGGGTTGTATGGTGTTGAAGTAATATTCTGGATTCGGTGTTTGTCGCAAAACCGATAGAATGCGTGGCTTGCGAACTGCGGACCATTATCATGGATGATCCTTCGGGGCAATCCAAAGTGGTAGATAACGTGATGCTTGAGGAAGCTGATCACGTTTGAAGTCTTTACTTCTGCCAGCGGAACAGCCTTCGCCCTATTTGGAGAAGTAATCTGTGATTACGAGTATGAGACGATGTCCTCGAGATGAAGGCGGAGTGATTGGACCAACGATGTCCATTCCCCATGCTTCGAATGGCCAGGATGCCACTGTCGGATGTAAAAACTCGGAGGGATAGAGTATGAAATCTGCGTAGACTTGACAGGCTTTGCATTTTCTTGCATAGTCTATCGCATCTGCGACCATCGTGGGCCAGTAGTAGCCCATTCGACGAAGGCGATCTTGTAGTTTCGGGCCACGCTGATGGGCTCCGCAGATGCCATCGTGAGCTTCGCGTACGACTTCTTTGGCTTCTGTATTTGATAGACACCGAAGCAGTAATCCATCGTATGATCGTCGATATAACATTTTTATCTCTGTATCGTAGAAGAATCTGAGGGAACGCCTCCTGATGGAAGTGGCCTCCTTCGGATTCTCTGGCAGGATGTCGTAGACAACAAAGTCGATAAATGGCTATCTCCTGTCTGGTGCTTCGTCGACTGTCAGAGCGGAGTAACTTTCCACACACTGAACATTGTTCTTGGGACAGACCAACTCGCAGCCTATTATGTCGACCAAATTGTGAGCATGATTCGGAACTGCTAGGGAAGCAGCAAGGCCTGCTAGGGCATCGGCTTCAATGTTCTGGAGCCTGGGAATGTGCTTTATGAAGAACCCCTCCAGGGATAAGATGATGTCAATCGCTATTTGGCGATAGGGGGTCATGTCTTTATGACGAACTTCGTATGAGCCCCGAATCTGATTGACGATTAACTGTGAATCGTCGTATGCTTCAAGGTGTTTTACTCCCAACTCTTTTGCAAGTCGGAGGCCAATGACCAAGGCGTTGTACTCGGCCACATTGTTTGAACAGGGCTCCGTGAGGGAATAAGCCCGATTGATTACTATTCCGGAGGGAGAAATCAGCACTATTCCGACTTCAGCGACGATGTTGCCCTTGGGCCCTAGTTCGAGAAGCACCATCGACGAACATTTACCATACGGCATCATGGGAGGCCATATTTTAATCGACGACCTCATCTGGAATCTCTTCGTCTATTTTAGTTGACTCTGAACATGGATGAGCTGCTAAAAAGTCTGCCAGAGCTTGACCTTTGACAGCCTTCTGTGGGACGAAGATCAAGTAGTAGGGAGACAACAATATCGTCCATATAGCGAGGTGAGAGCTGAGTGCCCCTGGCTTGGTAATGAGGACTCTGAGGGGGTTAACCCTCGATATAACATGAATAGTTTGTCCCGTGACGTAGTGTCGCATCTTCTGAATGGCGAACACCAGAGCAAGGCACTCCTTTTCCACGGCAGTGTATCGGTGCTCGGGCCCTATCATCATTCGGCTGAGGTAATATATAGCTTGCTCATGACCAGCATCGATGTTTTGCGCTAGCAGAGCACTGAAAGAGTGTTCCATTGTCCGTACATAGAGCAGGAATGGTCTTCCAGCAACCGGGGCTACCAGGACTGGAGGGTTCGTCAGGTATTCTTTGATGCTGTCGAAGGCGCGTTGGCATTCTTCATTCCATACGAATGAAACGCCTTTCTTCATGAGGTGGATGAATGGTTGACATCGTCCGGAGAGGTTAGAGATAAACCTCCTGATGTAAGCTAGCCTCCCTTGAAGGCCTCTGAGTTTACGGAGATTTCTCGGGGGACCCATCTCCATGATTGCCTTTATCTTCTCAGGGTCTATGTGGATTTCCTAGGCAGTAATGATGAAACCCAAGAATTTTCCGCTGGATACACCCAAGAAGGATTTTGTGGGATTCATCTTCAAATTGTGCGCTCACATTAGGTCGAACACTATCCTCAGATCATGCAGATGATTTTTCTTAGAGCGGCTTTTGACAGTGATGTCGTCGACGTAGCATTCCACTGTCTTACGTAGATGGTCTCTAAAGATAATGCACATAGCTCTTTGATAGGTGGCGCCTGCATTCTTTAACCCGAAAGGCATAACTGTGTAGCAGTATGTGCCAATTGGTGTGTGGAATGATGTATGCTTCTCGTCATCAGGGAATATCTTGATTTGGTTGTACCCCGAGAAATCGTCCATGAATGACATACGCTCGAAGCCGCAGGTGTTGTCGATCATGATGTCTATGATAGGGAGAGGAAACTCATCCTTAGGATATGCCTCATTCAGATTGTGAAAGTCGATACAGATTCAAATCTTTCCACTCTTCTTGAGGACTGGTACTATGTTGGCGACCCAGTCAGGATGCTGTTCCTCGCGGATGAAGCCGCTGGCTATCAGTTTGTTTACCTCGACTTCAATGGCATTTATGACATCAGGAAGGAACTGAAGTTGCTGTTGCTTGACTGGTTTTGCGTCGGGACGGATGTTGAGTTTATGAAGTACAATCTCGGGGTTCAGTCTTGGCATATCTTCGTAGCTCCAGGTGAACACGTCGATGTATTCTCTGACAAGTTATAGTAGTGATTCTCGCTCTTCGTCGGTCAGATTCTTGCTGACGAAGATGGGCTTTGGAGAGGATTCATCACCGAGATCGACTTGTACAACCTCATCCTCGGTGGAAGGATATCTTTGTTCGAACCGCTTCTTCCCACTACGCATCTAGTTGTTGTGCCCACGGTTCTAACTCAAGAAGTTCATGAATGTCTTCTTCTTCTTCGTAGGCGTCGGCTAATGCCATATTGACGGACCATACTTGTTTGAGCATGTCCCCGATGCTGGTATCTGAATCGGAAGTAGATGATCCGATTGAGTATGAATGCCAGTCGCATTCCTCGTCTGAGCTTTCAGGTGTCGTCGCAGGTGTGACATAACCTAGCCCACGTCTGTTTTTGTTGTAGTAATCACGTGGTTTCTCAGCCGGGCCTGACAATTGTAAAGGTAATCGTCGTCCAGTGCCGTAGTTCAAACCTGGTGTAGTTTCCAGATCATATCCCTGTTTTTGCATGAGGTACTTGGATCGAGAACTATACAGATAAAGGGGCAATCTCCCGGTGTCGGGTTCGGGCCGAAGATGATTGGGTGATCCTCTCCCTCGATTATGTGGTAAGCGTCCTCCACTGGAGTAAGTTGGTTGGCGGTATAGACCGTGTTCCATAGCATACGTTGTACAGAGCTTATTAAGCTCGAGATAATTCAAAGATAGCCCTTTATTGATGAAGTAAGGTATCTTTTCCAGTAGGATAACATCATCTGCGGATGGAACATCAGTGTAAGCAGCCACGTACTTGGCCAGCTCTGATTCTTCTTCAGCCACCCCCTGTGTAAATGCAGACTGAGAGAATGATTTGGGCAACTTGATTATCAGGGGCTCCAGGGGTGGAGCAGAACGTAGAGTTATTGGCGTACTAGCCACCCCCAACTTGGTGCTCGGTGCTGAGTGGGGAGTTGTTGGCTGGCTAGCAGTCTCGGGCTTAGTGCTCGGTTGCCGATTCATTCTGGGAAGACGAATTGTCATCGGCTTGACAGAGGGATTGAGCTCCCCTGTTTTTTGCTGGCTAGCTTTTGGCAAGCCTGATTGTTAGTAGCTCTGTCGTGGGTCTTGGCGCTTAGCCAGACCTTGGCAGTCGGATTATCATCTGTTCCTCCTGCGCAGAGAGGCTAATTGCGTCCTTACGCAGAGCGGCCGTAAGGGGTACGGTCTTGCCAGGTTTGCAAGCTTGAAGGTGGATCGTCAGAGGTTCTTCTGATCCTGTTGATGTCTCAGTTTGAGCTTGTATATCTCCTTCGACAAGGTGCCTCTTTGACTTCTCGTATAAGCAGGAGTCTGAGTAATAAGACTCGACCCCTTTGAAGGGATCGATGTCGGCAAATTCTGTCCTCACGAACCCGTGCTTGTCGACATACTTGAAGCACTGGTACAGCGTGGAAGGCACGATCATGTAATCGTGTATCCAAGGATGCCCCAGGAGAATATTGTAGGAAGTGTCCGCATCTATGACATAACAAGTCACTTCTGACTGAAGGTCGTCGATTTGGCACTTCAGGCAAATTTTCCCGATCGGGTAGCTCCTGCCCGAATTGAAACCGCTGATGGCGATGCTTGTCGGCGTCAGGCGATGCTTTGGGATGCGCAGATGGTGTAGTAGGCTCTTTGGGATGATGCTGATAGAGGACCCGGGGTCAATATGCATCCGATCGACCTTGATATCGCCAATGTACCCGATATAATACAGAGGGCGATCGTGCAGGTTAGTCTTAATAAGCATATCATGCGGAGTGAAGACAATGTTTGGCATTGACACTGTGCAAACGCTGTCCTGGAGATCTGCCGATGAGTCTTCCTGTAGCTCCCCTCCCGAAAATTTAGAAATATTTTATTTGAATAGTGACTTTTTAGAAATTTTATAAATATTATTTAGTTAACTTTATTTATGGATGATTTTTTTTAATTTATAAGTTTTCTGATTATTAATATATTATATATATATATATATATATATATATATATATATATATATATATATATATATATTTAAAACTGCATAGTGTGAGAGATTGTGTGTGTGTCTTATAGAATATATATATCTAAATACTGAGCTTATAGATTTTATAGGATTACAATTTAGTTTTGTTATTAAGGTTTCAAAATTTACTATTACTATTATTACTTTCATTCAATATAAAATTTTAGTACTCATATTAAACACTAGCCTTATCTTTATTTAATAAGTTAGCAAATAGCCTTGTTATAATCATATTAGGTAAATTTGTAACTCATATTCATTTAAATATTTTAAGAATTATTTCGGGGATTTTCTACAAAAAAAATTTTATATATATGGAATTATTAGGGAATATACAAATGTATATGTTTATATAAAGAGATAGATATATAATAATAAATTAAAGTAATAATAAAAAGAAAAAGAAAACGGATGAGAAAGCTGCCCAGCTGGGCCAGCGTGCCACAAGACCAGCCGAACCCATCTGACCTCCCCACTCGACTATGTACACACAGCCCACTGGCCCATCCGAGTACAACTAATTTTTAGGCTAATATTTAGCTAGTCCAGCCGAGCATTCCCACACCAACCCACGAGTTTTCAGCCTGAGCTAAACCCCAAGCCAAGCCCGAGCCACAAGTCTGAGCCTTTCTCCCCAAGCCCATCAAGGCCGAGCCCATAAGAAAGAATAACCAAAACGAGCAGACAATGCACCCCCGCGCAAGTATATAACGGAGAGAGCGTCGAGAGAGAGTCTCGTAAACCCTAATCTCCGCACCGCCAACCCCCGTCCCCCATCACCTGGGCGAGTGCCAGCCCACCGTGGGCGGCCAGCGACTGGAATCGCCGGAGGCCACGCAGCGCACAGCCAGCGCGCACGATGCGCGGTGTTGGCAGCAGCAAGTTGCTGTCGAAAGCTCGACTTCGAGACGAGTTTCCCGCCTCGTCTCTCGACAGATTCTCGATCTTCCAACTCCAGTTCGAAGCCAATACATACGCCTTTACTTTCTTTCAAATTGTGTAGATGCGCTAGATCGGCCAAGAAATCGAACCCAAGTCCGATGAAAAACTGCTAAACAGAACAGTTTTTCAGGCCAAAACCTCGATTTGGAAGGAAGATTCCTGTCGATTCATAAAGAGTTTCAAAAATCTATATGAACAATTATTTAGACAATATGTAGGACAACAAAACCCTTCAGATAGATTAATTTTTCGTTCACATTATAATGAGTAATTGGATTGTAAAGTTACCGAAAAAGCTGTTTTAAAAATCACGAAAACGCTCCACACGACGTGCATCCCGCCATTCCGGATGACGTGGTCGCGAACCAAAAGCATCGAAAGCTGCGTAACGGCTTCGTGGTCGTGTGGGCGTTGGCAGAATTCAAATTGGTCGCGTGTGCGCGACGAATTTGATGCGTATCCGTCGAAATTCACCGTATCGGCCTCTGTGCAAGTTTTTCAATTACTTTGTGTACGCTTATCGGATCGAGACAAAACTTACGCCAATAGGACCGTATCATTTTTTTGGTCCTGTATGCCAAGTTTGGTCCAATTCTGAGACAGCTGAATCGTACGTCATTTTGCGGGCCCCACGGTCCCACTCAACGGGCGATTTTGTGCACGGCCCGCCGGAATCCAACTATGGACATACGGTTGGGTTCGTATCGGAAAACCAGATCCGTAAACATATAGTTTGATGACTTTCGAGACCATTGACTCTGACACGCTTTTCGGTGCAAAGCGGGTCCAACGGTGGACATCATTTTTGCTCAAAATTACCGTTTTGCCCCTGTGTCCAGAATTGGACTTAAGGACAGGCAATCCTAGCTAATTTGACTATTCTGAGAATGTTGGTACTGTTTATTTCAGCATCTGGAGACTTCTGCATGTGTTGACTGATTGTGGCTTATTGTGTGGTATAGTATTGGTTTCTCCAGCTAAGGACCTCAGGCAAGTGCACTTTCTGATTGCTCTCGATTCATAGTAGTCTTTTCATTTCATGTATATACATGCATCTTGCTGCTTGTTGAGACGCTCGTCACACGGAGTAGTCGGGAGGGAGAAATATCTTAGTAGACATGTGAACTACCCAGAACTTATCCCATGAGTCTATTCTTGAATAATAGCATCTGCGCACGACACGTGCAGGTGCCGGATTTACCTCCTAGCCGTTCACATGTCAAAAAGGATATTTCACACAACCTAGGTAGATGTCTTTTATTTTTTTCTTTACTTCTCTATCGTGCTATATCATCAGTTATCTTCCAGTTTTTATCTCTCATATGTTATTTTCATGTCTTGTTAATTCTATTATGTTTTCGTATTGTCGTCGGTTTGTGTACTTGTTCTATTCCTGACTGGAAACCAACATTTTTCAAGTTTAGCCACGATCACTCTTAGCACTGGGAAGACATGGGTATGCTGAGGCCGACCTAGATAGTGGAACTAGTTGTCATTTCATTTATTGTAAAATCTTGTAAATGTTGTAATAAATTTAAAAATGTGAATGAGCAGCAAATGTTGTATTTTGTGCATTTATTTCTTGCAGGCTTGACAGCGTTCTACCGTGACTCTGCGGCGTAGGCTGGCTTGGACACGTCTCGTATCCGAAAAGTGGGTACGGGACGTGACACTTCCCCAGTAAGATTGGACTGAGCCAGGTATGCGTCGGCATCCTGGAGTGCTTCGCTCAGTGCAATACGAACATCCTTGGAGAGTCTTAAGAGTTCATATAGCGACAATTTGGCTGGTGTGTTGGCCAATTGGGCTAAGATGTCGAAGTTGTAGGGCTTCTCCAGTCCATGAGGCGTCTCCCTTCGGAGCGGTTTGTCGAAGCGAGTCTCCTTCGGCCTAGGCTTGTCGGTCGTCGAAGGCTGCGAAGGTCCTGGAGCATCAGGAGCTATCAGCTGATGGTCTTCAGCCGAGTTACCCGGTGGAGGCTGGATTTATGCGCCAGAGCGGGTAACAACGGCAGCAGCTTCTTCGACCTCTGTCGAGATCGTGCGACATGATTTGACTTTCGCATTCTTCTTCTTGCTGGTGGAGGGAGGTATGGACTGAGTCACCTCAGGTACTAGGTCCGGATGTACCTACATGATCTTCCCCCGTGATGTGGTAAGGGGCACTAGACCAGCAACTTGGTCTCGGAGAGGTGGAAGGTTAGCGATCTCCATCTTTGCTCTGGGGATGGGTACTACTCCATCTTGAGTCTTCGTCGGAGGGAAGCTGCCAAATTGTACTGACACCATGTTGGCTGCCACGGTCACCTCTTCGAAATTAATGGCCAGGGCCTTAGAATCGATGAGATGTTGGATGTATCACTTCAGCTGGTAGCAGTCTTATGTAGCATGGTGAACATAGCGATGGTAATGGCAGTACTTAGGACTCTCCATATCTGCAGGACGAGGCTCACGCCTTGGAGGAGGGAGCTGAATTCGTCCTCCTTGGATGAGCATGTCTAAGATGGGCTTGACATGGCCGTCCTCGAAGGAATAGGTCATCTGAGGCCACTGCTTTACTGCCAGCTTTGATTCGGGCTTTGGGGCTGTGTCGGCCACCATAGCCTGCTTGCCCGTGTTGTCTCGGTTGTTGGAGGAATTGCCACCATTGTTGTTGTTGACATTAGGGCGTTTGCCCTTGTCTTCCCCTTCCGAGATGTGTAATCCCAGTTGGCAGGCTTTTTTTACCTTGTCTTCTACGCTAGTGGCACTGATGATGAACGTCTTCCAATCCTTGAATTGACTTTCGCCCATCCAGAGGCTGATTGTGGAAAGCAGTCTCTTTTGACAAATTTCAATCAAGGAGGAATCAGGGTTGCCGGAAGGCAGCTTCATCGCAGTTTGGCGAAACCGCTCGATATAGTTTCTTGTCAGCTCCTTTTCTTCCTGAACAACGTCCATAAGGGTGGACATTGTCACGTCTTGTCCTACATCGTAGAACCTCTCCAGGAACATACGTTTGAAGCTGGTGAAGAAGTGGATGCAATTGTCCGACAAGTTACGGTACCAGTCAAAGACGACCCCTTCCAATGCTCCGATGAACAACCGCGTATGGATGGCGTCGTCATGGGGCAGATGGTCGGTTGTGACTTCGAAGTAGGTGATGTACCTACTTGCAGATGTCTTCCCATCATATGGATTAATGTGGAATAGTTTATATTTTGGTGGAAAGGGAATATCTCTCCATGCAGCAGGATACGGTTGTCGTACCCTGAGGTCCTGGCAAGTTTTTCGGGCTTGAAACATGGCTCGGAGCTTTTGGACCTCTCTTCTTGCCTCCCTGGCCTCGTCTGCAGCGGTAGAGGCCAATATTTCAGGAGGATTATCGCCCGGGTTTGGTGCAGCTGAGTTCGAGTCCGCAATGACCGCATGCCCCAAGCTTGTTTGGCCAGGCGTCCTTCCTTGCAGAGTTGGAAGGGCCATTTTGATCTCGTCCACGGATTTGGCCAAGGCATGCAGTATGGCCTCCAGAGTGCCGATGCGTTGGCAATCACTGGGCTCCTCTTGGTTGCTGTCCCTCATGAATATCGTCCTCACATAAGGAGAGATGGAAGGAACGGTAGAGGACGTGCTCTCTGAGTCATACCCTTGCACAGAGAAGTCGTTAGGGTATGTGGGAATGCTCTCCTATGGTTCGAACTCAGAAAGAGTGGTACCCCCAGCTTCAGGGCTTGCCTCATCTTGAGAGTTGTGGACGTCCTCGGAGACGTTGGGATTTGCTGCATCTGGATTATCCTCTTGGAATACCGTATTGTCGTAGATATTTGGAGGAGTGCTACCCCCGGCTCCAGTGTCTCCAAGTGTGGACGACGATTCTCCAACTGTGGCAGACTTCGTCTTTGAGTGGGTACCTTGGTAAACTCCTCCTGCAACGGTGGTAGACAACCTTTAGAAAAAAGTCTCTTGGTTACGTCGGTTGAAATTTTTGGGCTGGAGACACTTGTTTTCTTCCCTCTCCCGCTGCCGGAAATCTTCAAAGCAGAATTGCAGGAGGCGACGAGAAGCGCCTCGTCTTCTGAGCTTGGACGTTGCAACCATTGGAAGACAGACCGTCGGTCTGCTTGTACTATCGCCTTATTGCAACAGTAGTTGACAATGACTTGGGTGCATTGATGCCCCTGACAGGACTTTCTGCACACCAAATCTTCGTCTCTTTCCTTGCGCTTGTGAAGAATCATGTTGCACAAGTCACCCATTTTGTGGGCCCGGGAATTCTGGGCACATGAGTGTATTGGCATCCCGCCTGCTCCCTGATGTGGGGTTGGTACGAGTACTTGCCCCTGATCTTTGTTGGGAGATTCTTGATAACTATCGCGTTCGTCAGCCGCCGGAGGCCGGACACGGGTAGTTCTGTACAACTTTCCATCAGGGGCCCGCGTAATAGTCAGCAGGACGCCCTGATAGTCAGAAGTTGGGACAGCTGACTGAGCTTACCGAGCCCGCGCTGCCCGAGACTTCTTTCTTCTAGCACCTGATAGTGCATAGTAGGTAGAGTCCATGGAGATTGGCACATGAGAGCATCTGGGGTCAGGATCACCTGAGAGGCGGTCGGAGACTGACCGTGAGCCGTATGGAACAGATAGTATACGGCTGGGATCGGTGGCCGTGCAGGCTGACTGCATACGGCTATTCTTTATGGCCGTATGAACTTTCTGTATGCGGCTTGAAGTTGTGGCCATACAGGCTGTCTGTATGCAGCTATCCTCTGTGGCCGTATGAACCTTCTGGATGAGGCTAGAAGTCATAGTCGTACAGGCTGCCTTCATGCGGCTGGCAGTTTTGGCCGTATGGGCTTTCTGCAAGCGGTTGACTTTTGTGGCCGCATGAGTTTTCGCCATGCGGTTGGCAGTTGCGGCTGCATGAGCCTCCATGCGGCTGGGGCCCTTATGCGGCTTGGACTGCATGAGTTCCTCTTTTCCTCTGCAAGTCTAGCATCATAGTATTTTCTTCTGCCAGAGTTGGGGACAGCAGAGTCCTCTATGGTCTGAAGTGGGATCGCAAGCGAGACTTCTCCGCTGACTCGGGCAACAGAGAGTACTTCTTTGAGAGCTTGGAGAGGAGCGAATGATTTGGGTCTCCACTCCTTGTGGGCCTTTTTTGTGCGGGCTCGCCGCTGGACCGGGCCAGCGCTCCCATTGGAGAGCATTTCTTCAAACGTCTGTTGGTCGAACCGGGCGACCAGCATCTGTTGAGTGGAACCAAGTTTGGCTGCGTCCGATTGTGTCACCAACTCCTCAGTCGTAGAGAAGTTAGTCCCCAGCACAGTCGCCATCATGTTTGCCATTGATTATAAAAGAACAGAACAGTTATATCGGAGGACTGGACTTTTACTTCACAATACAAACTCGCTCGTACAAAGAAAGCCTAGGGACGAAAACCTAGGTACAGCAATCTAAGTACAATTATTTAGTTTTTTCTAGGGGTGACGATAGAGGCTCGGAAAAGCGACGGCCGCTCTGCCTTACTCATTGGACGATCGGACGTAGCCTTGGCTCTGGTGAAGAAATGCTCTCGGAATGTGTAGACAGACTCCTCTTTGCGTGCCTCTAGCTCTTTGTGTATCCAGCCGAGGGTCCTCTCTCTCTTTCTGGAAGATCTCCTCTCTGGAAAATCTCCTCTCTGGAAGGGAATGGTACTTTGCTATTTATAGGATTGGGGTGTCATCATTAGGGTTTGCAAATGATTGCCTTCTTGAGAAGTCGGCGGTTAAGGATCAATTAATCTGGGCCATTAATTCTAATTGTAGCAAATCTACACAATTAATGTGGATTGCATCAAATCTCTGTGGGCAATTAATGTTGATTGCCACAAATCTTTATGATATGCAGCCGTCAGTTCGGATCTCCTGCCACGTGTTCACTCTGCTTAATTGCAATAGATCTAACTTGATCAGGATAATTATGATGATTGTACTAAATCTGAATGGATAAATCTTGATTGATTTGGTACCGCGTGTCCCACCATCACCATGTTGCGAGCTTATAGGAACGCAGGGAAAACTGATCTTCTGCCACGTGTCCAAACTGCGGGCTACAGGAACAGAGTGTCTTGACAGAGCCGCATGAAGTTGGCAGTCGCATAAGTATGGCCTATGAAATCTGAGCCGCATGAGAGTGGTTTCTCGCTGAGCCGCATAAACCTGGCCACGTGTTAAGGATGCATAAGTGTGGCATCTCAATATTTGAGCCGCATGGAGATGGTCCCCATGATCCGAGCCGCAGGAGAATACTGGCTGCATAGGGTGGCTTCTCAGGACGTGAGCCGCATGAAGACGGCCCCCTATGATCCGAGACGCATGAGAATACTGGCCGCATAGGGTGGCTTCTCAGGACGTGAGCGCATGAAGACGGCCCCCATGATCCGAGCCGCATGAGAGCGTCATCCGCATGGAGGATGTCAGCCGCATTTTGAGCTTTAGAGTTGGTGGATCGTGCCAGCTGTATAGGAGATTTCCTTCGTTTCATGAGGAATGCGCCGTCATGTCAGAATTCATCATTTCAGCTTTAAATGTCAGAGTTATTACTTTATGTCAGAGCATTTAATGGGAGCAGTCACTTCATGGCCAGCTGTAAAAGCAAGCTGCATAGGTCCACGTGATTCTTTCCTGAGCCGCATGAGGCTATTGGAGAGTTTCTGAGCCGCATGAGGCTCTGATGAATTCCCGAGCCGCATGAGGCTCCTTCTATTTTGAGCCGCATGGGCTTCTCCTGTTTTGAGCCGCATGGGCTTTTTTTTTTCTTTTCCATGCTTCTACATCCTCCTCCTCAACTACGGCCATGACGTAAGCACGTCCCCGCTGTGGTCCTCCCCTCTGCTGCTGCTGGTGTTGTGCAAACCTTTGCTGCTGGGGTGGTAGAGCTCCTCCTCTTTGGGGTACAGCAGGCAATGCTCTGGGTGGTGCAGGCGGTGGTCCTCCAGCTCCTCGGGGTCCTCCTGCTAGTCTAGCAGTAGCCTGTTGACAGTCTCTCATCTGATGTGCGTCTGACCCGCAGAAGAGGCAAAGCCCAAGCCTCTTGCGACAGACCTCCATGTGGTGTCCCGGCCGATGGCAGTATGTGCAAGTGACTCCCTGCTGCCTCTGAAGCTGAGCTGCTGGAACTCTGGCAGGACGGTGCTGAACTGCTGCCTGCTGATGTAGCCTCGCCTGAGTCCGTATCTGTACCCTCTTCGTCGGTGCCTAGTAACTGCTGCTGTCGATGTCCCTATCCCTCTTGGGCCTCGGGTCCATCTCCTTCTCAACTGTCTGGGCAATCTTGAGGATGCTCGAGTAGGTTGTCGCCTGGCTAATAGCTACTGCGTGCCGCAGCTCCCTGGTCAGGCCCTTCTTGAATCTCCAGGCCCTGTCCTCCGGTGCTCTGACTAGGTTCTCCGCGAATATACTGAGCCTAGTAAACTCTGAAGTGTACTCCGCTACTGTCATCGTCCCCTACTGCAAGGCCTCGAACTGCATCCGAAGCTCGTCCCTCTCGATGTCTGGGAAAAACTTCTCTTTGAACAGTGTTTTGAAATCTGCCCAAAGAACCTGCTGTGCTGCCAACTGGGGCTCCTTGCGGTACCAGGCTCTGACAAGGTCGAACAGTCGCATGCTCGCCACCTCTACCTTCAAGTCATCCGGGATCTGCACCATCTTCAAGCTCCTCTACGCATTCTCCAGCCATTCGTCTGCATAGACGATACCCTCATTGCCCCAAAATTCCATCGGGCAGAGATTCTGGTATTCCTTGGCCGTCCCTGGTCTCGGTGCTCGTGGTGCTGGTGCTACTGGTGCCGGTGTTGCCGTCTCTCGAGTCCTGAGTGCGTCGACGACGGTCGCTCTTAACTGTGCTGCCTGGTGATTCTGGACCTCCAGAAACTGCTGTGTCACGCCCCAGAACCAGAATACTGGAGAGCGGGGGCAGACATAGCCAGCTACGTATATTGAAATGGAAACCACCTCGATATACGGTCACGGCTGTCTAGATATGTGAGGGTTTTCTACAAGCCAACAGTCTCTTATGGTCATGAACAAGCCTAGTGTCTCAATCACAGCAAGTAAGTAGAGTCACAAGATGTATGATCATTAAATATACAATAATAAGGCGTCCCAAATATCACATATTCAGCTGATCATGAAGCTAGTCGTTACAAAATGTTAGGACTAGCAAGAGTTTAGTCATACATGATCAACCCTAGGATTTGTTAATCATGTTTACAGCCCGTAGGCAGACAGTAAGTAAAGTGCATCGAGCTAACAGGTGCTCGTCGGCTAAACGCCTCAAAAGAATATCTTTACAATAAAGTGGGCAAGACAAAAAGGAAAACCCACTCTTGGCCCGGATTCCGTCTCGTGTTCACCATTGGGCTGGAAGCTTGGTAGATCCTCGGGAGCTGCTCCAAAATCTGGCCATACAAAACCAGCTGGGTCAACCCCAGAAAAAGCAAGTGCCACAAGGGGGCCACAAAATAAGAACAAAAGCCAGCAAATAACACAAGAAAGTTTAATAATAAACAAGAATTACGAAAAACATGTCAAGATGATATACGACGAGATAACCATGGAACTATTCCGATAGCCAGGTTACAACCCGTAAACCAAACAAGGACCGGGCTTGTAACCCTTCGTCTGAACAGAACTTGGTTTCCCACCATTTATCGGCAATATAATAATATAAGAAAATTAAGACAGGAAACAATCTTGTACGGGATCAAGACATAGCTCGACTGGTTATACCTCATTCAATCAATCACGGCCAAGCAGATCCTACGGCTCACTACTTTAACTAACTAGGGTTATCACAGGCCTAATTACTAACAAGATGCAGTGAGATTGTTCCACAGCCACAAGCCCTGCAGACCATCCAGGTTACCCAGAACGAAAGATTAGGGTTGAATTCAGGTGGGTACATAGTCCAGGAGACACATGTACCCTTAGGTGACTTAGAGGGTGCAACATCTGACAGTGTGCTGGAAATGCGCCCTACTCGACGGCAGGCTACAAATCCCTGGAGCGCCCAGGTAACGGGATTACCTGTAGCTGTGTCATCTCTTCATGACTACTGTGTTATTCTAGTTATTAACCTTAATCCATTTTAGTAGGTACTCCTGACCGTGGTACTCAGGAGTCCCATCCTAGACATGATACAAGACTGGACAAGTGGATTAACAAACAAGCAAGAAAGAACCACCCACGGTGTCAAGACAGGTCAAGTTAAGTTATCAAGTCAGGAGTGCGCCGCCACGGGCCACTATCAAGTTATGCTAGTTCCTTGTCATACCAGGCCATGTACAATAGTCATTCCAAACATATCAAGTAAAATCAAGTTCATGACAAAAGGCGGAAGGATATAAAATGGGCATATAATATCTAATAAAATATCAAAACACAGGGTTATAGAAGAGCCAAGCTTAAGGAAATAAAACCAAACTCCAAGAGTCAAAGGATTAAGCAAGGGGTCAAGGGGCAGCATACGTGCAAAAGCACGCACGCTAGGCTCGCTCAAGTCTGCGTACCAAGGCACACTCAAGGGGAGCAGCGTACGTGAAAAGTCACGCACGCTCAAGAGGAGCAGCTGCGTAAAAAGTCACGCACGCTCAAGGGGGCAGCTGCGTGAAAAGTCACGCAGGCTCACTCAAGGCAGCGTACGTGAGAAAGTCACGCAGGCTCACTCAAGGCAGCAGCGTACGTGAGAAAGTCACGCAGGCTCACTCAAGGCAGCGTACGTGAGAAAGTCACGCAGGCTCAAGGAGACACGCTTCCAACAGGAAGTGTACTCAAGTCTGCGTACGCAGCGCTAAAGAGCACGCATAGCTCAGTGTGCGTGAGCTAAACAGCTCTGCACACTGCTCACTGTCTTCTCCAAACAGCAAGAACACCATGGATGAACCCAAGCTTCAAAAGTTCATAACTTGGCCATCCGAACTCCAAATCCGAATTTCCAAAGTTCTAACTTGGGTGAAACTGAAGGCTCTTCCACAAGGACGCATCAAAACTCACAGAACTCCAACCAAAATGAATCAAAACATGCAAAATCTGAAAAATAGGAAAACTTAGATCTACCACAATAGAGACTCCGAATCACAAAAACCCAAGAACTAAAGTTGATCTTCTTGTCCTAATCTAGCAAATGGACCAAGAAAATATGGTTCTCATAAAGTGGCAAGATGCACTTGCCTAGGGTTTGGGAGAGTGTTGGAGGAAGAAGAAGAAGAAGAAGAAGAAGAAGAAGGAATTAATGGTGGTGATAATGAAGAGAGAGAGTGGTAGGTGGGGATATAAAGAGGGGGAGTTGTGGTGGGGATGAGGGTGTAGCATAGGTTAGGGTGATCCAATGCACATAAACCAAACCAAACCAACCCAAACCGAATTAAACCGAGCCATGCCAAAAACCTAAAATACGAGAAATACCGAAATACAGGAAAATACGGGAAATGAGGGTGACAACTCTACCCACCTTAAAAGAATTCCGTCCTCGAAATTTAATCAAGGAGCTAGAGGTTGCCACGACAAGCTACACTAAGCACAGGCAAGCTACACTAAGCAGACCAATCATACAATCATACAATGCAAGCAAGGAAGGAAAAATGTAAGGCATAAGAAAGATATTATACCTCACGAGTCAAACAGGTAGGGATATCGCGATCGGATATCGTCCTCACGCTTCCACGTTGACTCACCTAGAGAGTGATGACCCCAAGCAACACAGACTAATTTAATAGTCTTGTTCTTGAGTATCTTTTCCCTCCGGTCCAAAATAGACACGGGCCTCTCCTTATACGAAAGGTTGGTACCAACAACCAATTCCGAATGGTCTAGGATGTGGCTCGGGTCCGGAATATACCGTCATAATTGGGACACATGGAATACATCATGTACCTCACTTAGCGACGATGGAAGAGCGAGACGATAGGATACATCTCCTACTCGCTCTAGAATATCGAACGGCCCTATATACCTAGGACTAAGCTTTCCCCGTACGCCAAAGCGAATGACGCCGCGGTTAGGCGAGATCCTAAGGAATACATGGTCGTCGACAGCAAATTCTAAGGGACGCCGATGAGCATCGGCCCAATGGCGCTGGCGGTCCTGGGCAACTCGGAGGTGATCTCTGACCTTCCTGACCACTTCAACCGTCTGGGAAATCAATTCGGGTCCGAGCATCTGCCTCTTCCCGATATTGTCCCATGCTAGCGGGGATCTGCACTTCCTGCCATAAAGAGCCTCGAACGGAGCCATCTGGATACTGGCCTGATAACTGTTGTTGTACGAAAATTCTACCAGGTGCAGATGATTCTCCCATGAACCACCAAAGTTAAGGGTACAAGATCTCAACATATCTTCAAGAGTCTGGATTGTGCGCTCTGATTGACCATCCGTCTGCGGGTGATAAGCTGAGCTGAACTGAAGGCGAGTCCCCAAACTCTTCTGCAAGCTGCGCCAAAAGTGTGATGTGAATCTTGAATCCCTGTCCGAGGTGATGCTGACTGGCACACCGTAAAGCCTGACGATCTGCCTAAGATACATCTCTGCTAGCTACGCCGTCGACTGTCCAACTCTGAACGGGAGAAAGTGTGCCACCTTGGTAAGCCTGTCCACAATCACCCAAATAGCATCTCTGTCGGCCGGAGATCTGGGCAATCCGGTCACAAAATCCATGGTTATATGTTCCCATTTCTATTCTGGGATCGGTAAGGGTTGAAGAAGTCCAGCGAGCCTCTGATGTTCAGCTTTAACCTGTTGGCAAACCAAACACCGAGAGACAAACCGGGCTATCTCCCTCTTCATGCCATTCCACCAGAAATGCTGACGAATATCATGGTACATCTTCGTACCACCCAGATGAATAGAATATTGCGAACTGTGGGCTTCTGCCATGACTTCCTGTCTGATATCTCCACTGGGTACACAAAGACGAGTACCGTGCCTAAGTGTACCGTCTTCATGGATACATAACTCTGGCCTTCTTTCTGCTTCACACTCTGCTCTGAGTCGCTGGATCTTGGGATCTGCTGACTGCGCCATCCGAATCCTCTCAACTATGCTGGACTGAACCTGTGGACTGGCCATCAATGCCACACTGGTTGGAAGAACCACTTCAATTCCCATCTTCTGAAGATCTGCCAATAATTCTGGTTGCGCCGTCAGGAAATAAACTCCGGCTCTCCTGCTCAATGCATCTGCTACAACGTTGGCCTTCCCGGGATGATACTGCAAATCCACATCATAGTCCACTAATAGCTCGAGCCATCTTCTCTGCCGCATATTAAGGTCCTTCTGGGTGAAAACATACTTCAGGCTCTTATGATCAGTAAAGATCTCCACTCTATCTCCGTACAAGTAGTGTCTCCACAACTTCAAAGCAAACACTACCGCCGCCAATTCCAGGTCATGGATCGGGTAATTCTTCTCATGATCATGAAGTTGACGTGACGCATAAGATATTACCTTTCCATGTTGCATCAAGACACACCCCAATCCTCTGCCTGAAGCGTCATAATAAACTGTGAATCCTCCGGTCCCATCTGGAAGGGTGAGAATGGGAGCCGTTATCAAACCTCGCTTCAACTTCTCAAATGATTCCTGACACTCTGCTGTCCAAACAAACGGCACATCCTTGCGGGTCAACTGGGTCATCGGCGCTGAAATCCTTGCGAAATCTGAAACGAACCGCCGGTAGTAGCCGGCCAATCCAAGGAAGCTGCGAACCTCTGCCACTGAGCTGGGTACCGACCATGACTCGATAGCCACAATCTTCTGGGGATCCACTTCCACTCCTCCTCAGGTAATGATGTGACCCAAGTACGAAATACGATCGAGCCAGAACTCGTATTTACTGAACTTAGCGTACAACTGATGCTCCCGAAGCATCTGGAGGACGACTCTGAGATGCTGCTCATGCTCTGCTTCACTCTTGCTGTAGACCAGGATATCATCTAGGAACACGATCACAAATTGGTCCAAGTAAGGCATGAAAATGCGATTCATGAGGTCCATGAATACGGCCGGCGCATTGGTCGCTCCAAAGGGTATAACAAGGAACTCCCAATGTCCATACCTCGATCTGAATGCTATCTTCGGGATGTCCTGCTCTCTGACTCTGATCTGGTGGTATCCTGACCGTAAGTCGATCTTCGAAAATACTGAAGCCCCTCTAAGTTGATCAAACAAGTCATCTATCCTCGGAAGAGGGTATCTGTTCTTGATTGTTACCGAATTCAAGGTACGATAATCAACACATAGCCTGGACGTACCATCCTTCTTTTTCACAAGAAGCATCGGGGCTCCCCAAGGCGATCCACTTGCACGAATGAATCCCTTGGTCCTCAGTTCTTCAATCATCTTATACAAAATCTCCAACTCTGAAGGCGCCATCGTGTAGACTCGCTCTGACACTGGTGCTGTCCCGGGAATCAAGTTTATAGTGAACTCGATCTCCCGCTCTGGCAGCATCCCTGGAAGCTCCTCTGGAAAGACATCCGAAAACTCTTCAACTATCCTGGGCAACTGCACTGCTGCTACTGCCATCCGCAATGCTGGGGAAGATGGCTCCACTGCGCCTCTGGAAAACGAAAGCTCTGGCTCGCCGGGGATACTAAAGACAACTCTGCCAATGTGGCAGTCTATCCTAGCATACTGGTTCCTCAACCAATCCATGCCTAGGACTACATCATAGTCTGCCATAGAAAACTCTATGAATCTAGCGGGGAACTCCCTACCGCTAACTACGATCCGACACGAGGAAAACACTCGATCTACCCCCACAAGACCATTACCAGTAAGTATATTGAGCCTCACTGATAATGACTCGGGCTCCAATCCTATCCGTGTCGCGAATCGTACAGACATGAATGAATGCGATGCACCAGAATCAAATAATACCGAAGCTGGAAAGGAGTTAACGAGAATAGTACCTGCCACTACCTCACCTGGTGCAACTTCTTCTTCCATAGCCATCATTGGCTGCTGGTCCCCTCTGCTGGAAACCTCTCTGCCTATTCTGGGTCTGAGCTTGGGCTTGTGCATACTGCTGGGGGTGCTGCTGCTGGAATGCCTGAGACTGAGGCGACAAGGGCCTCGAAGACTGATACTGCTGCTGAACTGGTGCTGGGGCCGGTCCTCTCACCGAAGAACTAGAAGGGTTGGATGCTGACGAACCACCCCTATTCGGGCTCCAACTCTATGATCTGCTGCTCCACAAGCCAGGCACAATCTCTGCGTCCTGCGACAATCTGCCACCACATGCCCTGGCTTCCCGCAATGAGAACATCCCATCGCGGAAGTCTGCTTCTGCTACTGCGGGTACGTCGGGGTAGAATGCTGAACCGACGTTACTGAGGCCGCCCGCCTCGGAGTCCCAATGATCAATCCCCTAGCTGTCGGGGCTGGAGCTGATGATTGGTGCATCTGACTATGGGATCGCTTCCTACCTCCGGTCCTATCCACGATCCTCTGGGAGGTATACTCATGCCTCCTAGCTGCCCTCAAGACTGCATCGAACGTCTGGTGCTCGAACTGCTCTACCGCCAGCAAGATCTCCAAGTGCAGCCCCTGCTGGAACCGCTGGGCTCTATCGAGCTCGATTGCCACCAAAGTGGGGGCAAACCTACTCAGCCTAGAAAACTCGGTCGCATAACTGTCGACCGTCCTGCCTCCTTGCTTCAAGTTGGTAAATCTGGTCTGCAGGTCGTACCGAGTCACAGTATCAAAGTACTTCGTCTGGAATCTCTCCCTAAATACTGCCCAAGCAATGGGTGCCACTAATCCCATGGCCTGTGCCGCCCACCAATTGTGAGCTAAATCCAACAACTGCAGGCGTACCACCGCCACCTTCTCATCTTCAGGTGTCCTAGCTGCTTCCAGAATCACCTCGGTGTCCTGAAGCCATGCATCCGCGGCAACCGCATCCTCGCTGCCGTCGAAGAAAGGTGGGTTCAATCGCTTGAAGCTGTTGGCCGCCTGGTTCCCTGGATGTCCGCCTCGGGTCAAAGCATCTTGAACTGTCTGGTGCAGGGCGTCACTTCGACGATCCTGGGAAGCTATCATGGTTCTGATGAGGCCTACTAAGGTACCATCATCTGGCTCTGCGGGCTGGACGGGCCGAACTGGTGACTCTCCTCCAGTAGGCACAACTCTGGAGGCTACCTCGGAATGCTGGGCTTGGTCTCCGGGTTGCTGCTGATCCACGGGAAATGCTCCACCTCGTCGATCGGTAGGACCAGGTACAGTGCCGCTGAAGAAGACGACACAGGTAACAATAAGGAAAGGACCAGGACAGATCAATGATATAAGCACAGGATCAGGACAAGAATCCAGGGATTCAGAAGATACGAACAGAGATCAAGAGCGAGTACTGATTGAGACATCTATCTGGTAAACCTCCACACATCTTGATTTACAAGACCTGCATAGGCCACCACTTAGAACATGTCACGCCCCAGAACCAGAATACTGGAGAGCGGGGGCAGACATAGCCAGCTACGTATATTGAAATGGAAACCACCTCGATATACGGTCACGGCTGTCTAGATATGTGAGGGTTTTCTACAAGCCAACAGTCTCTTATGGTTATGAACAAGCCTAGTGTCTCAATCACAACAAGTAAGTAGAGTCACAAGATGTATGATCATTAAATATACAATAATAAGGTGTCCCAAATATCACATATTCAGCTGATCATGAAGCTAGTCGTTACAAAATGTTAGGACTAGCAAGAGTTTAGTCATACATGATCAACCCTAGGATTTGTTAATCATGTTTACAGCCCGTAGGCAGACAGTAAGTAAAGTGCATCGAGCTAACAGGTGCTCGTCGGCTAAACGCCTCAAAAGAATATTTTTACAATAAAGTGGGCAAGACAAAAAGGAAAACCCACTCTTGGCCCGGATTCCGTCTAGTGTTCACCATTGGGCTGGAAGCTTGGTAGATCCTCGGGAGCTGCTCCAAAATCTGGCCATACAAAACCAGCTGGGTCAACCCCAGAAAAAGCAAGTGCCACAAGGGGGCCACGAAATAAGAACAAAAGCCAGCAAATAACACAAGAAAGTTTAATAATAAACAAGAATTACGAAAAACATGTCAAGATGATATACGACGAGATAACCATGGAACTATTCCGATAGCCAGGTTACAACCCGTAAACCAAACAAGGACCGGGCTTGTAACCCTTCGTCTGAACAGAACTTGGTTTCCCACCATTTATCGGCAATATGATAATATAAGAAAATTAAGACAGGAAACAATCTTGTACGGGATCAAGACATAGCTCGACTGGTTATACCTCATTCAATCAATCACGGCCAAGCAGATCCTACGGCTCACTACTTTAACTAACTAGGGTTATCACAGGCCTAATTACTAACAAGATGCAGTGAGATTTTTCCACAGCCACAAGCCCTGCAGACCATCCAGGTTACCCAGAACGAAAGATTAGGGTTGAATTCAGGTGGGTACATAGTCCAGGAGACACATGTACCCTTAGGTGACTTAGAGGGTGCAACATCTGATAGTGTGCTGGAAATGCGCCCTACTCGACGGCAGGCTACAAATCCCTGGAGCGCCCAGGTAACGGGATTGCCTGTAGCTGTGTCATCTCTTCATGACTACTGTGTTATTCTAGTTATTAACCTTAATCCATTTTAGTAGGTACTCCTGACCGTGGTACTCAGGAGTCCCATCCTAGACATGATGCAAGACTGGACAAGTGGATTAACAAGCAAGCAAGAAAGAACCACCCACGGTGTCAAGACAGGTCAAGTTAAGTTATCAAGTCAGGAGTGCGCCGCCACGGGCCACTATCAAGTTATGCTAGTTCCTTGTCATACCAGGCCATGTACAATAGTCATTCCAAACATATCAAGTAAAATCAAGTTCATGACAAAAGGCGTAAGGATATAAAATGGGCATATAATATCTAATAAAATATCAAAACACACGGTTATAGAAGAGCCAAGCTTAAGGAAATAAAACCAAACTCCAAGAGTCAAAGGATTAAGCAAGGGGTCAAGGGGCAGCATACGTGCAAAAGCACGCACGCTAGGCTCGCTCAAGTCTGCGTACCAAGGCACACTCAAGGGGAGCAGCGTACGTGAAAAGTCACGCACGCTCAAGGGGAGCAGCTGCGTGAAAAGTCACGCACGCTCAAGGGGGCAGTTGCGTGAAAAGTCACGCAGGCTCACTCAAGGCAGCGTACGTGAGAAAGTCACGCAGGCTCACTCAAGGTAGCGTACGTGAGAAAGTCACGCAGGCTCAGGGAAGCAGCTGCGTAAGAAAGTCACGCAGGCTCAGGGAAGCAGCTGCGTGAGAAAGTCACGTAGGCTCAAGGAGACACGCTTCCAACAGGAAGCGAACTCAAGTCTGCGTATGCAGCGCTAAAGAGCACACATAGCTCAGTGTGCGTGAGCTAAACAGCTCTGCACACTGCTCACTGTCTTCTCCAAACAGCAAGAATACCATGGATGAACCCAAGCTTCAAAAGTTCATAACTTGGCCATCCGAACTCCAAATTCGGATTTCCAAAGTTCTAACTTGGGTGAAACTGAAGGCTCTTCCACAAGGAAGCATCAAAACTCACAGAACTCCAACCAAAATGGATCAAAACATGCAAAATCCAAAAAATAGGAAAACTTAGATCTACCACAATAGAGACTCCGAATCACAAAAACCCAAGAACTAAAGTTGATCTTCTTGTCCTAATCTAACAAATGGACCAAGAAAATATGGTTCTCATGAAGTGGCAAGATGCACTTGCCTAGGGTTTGGGAGAGTGTTGGAGGAAGAAGAAGAAGAAGAAGAAGGAATTAATGGTGGTGATAATGAAGAAAGAGAGTGGTAGGTGGGGATATAAAGAGGGGGAGTTGTGGTGGGGATGAGGGTGTAGCATAGGTTAGGGTGATCCAATGCACATAAACCAAACCAAACCAACCCAAACCGAATTAAACCGAGCCATGCCAAAAACCTAAAATACGAGAAATACCGAAATACCGAAATACCGAAATACGAGAAAATACGGGAAATGAGGGTGACATGCTGGAACATCGCCATCACCTGGGCACCGTCAAACATCATCGTCGAAGGCAGGGGTAGAAAGATAAGAGGCGCAGCTGGAAGCTGATCTGCCGGAACGTCTGGTGCGGCCTGATCTGAGCTGCCTGCAACTCCAGGCTGATCCGCGGTCTTTCTCGTAGTGACCATCCTGCAATAGAAAGAAAACTTCGTTGATTGACAAATCCTAAAATCTAATAAACAATGTTTTTATAATATTAATGCACCTGATAAACCTGATATACCCTTATTTCCCGATTTTCCTATGCAGTGATCAAGTTCCCCTAGTGTAATCAAGTCCCCCAATAGTACGCTAAGACCTAGGTACCATTAGGATAGACCTGCATGGGCCACCACTAAAAATATGTCACGACCCGCTCCCGAATAGTCGGACACGCCCAGCCTTTGTCGTTAGTCACAACAAAGTAAGTTGTACCAATCTAGGGAAAACTAACCAGATATCAAGACAAGTATGAAAACACAGCATCTATAAATGTATCCCAGAAAAGTATAAGCCTCAGAATTCTATTACATTCTAGCAAATGAAAGTAAGTCTACTAGTCTCAATACAAAGAAATATAAGGAAATACTAAGGTAAGCTCTAGGCTTCTGCAGCCTTTAAGTCAAGAGCAACTCCAGCTAGCTCTCCTACATCTAATGGCTCCCTGCCATAATACGTGTCGCACAGAGCCTCCAACTCACTTACAACATATCCTAGTCAGGAGCGAAGCTAAGTATATCCAAGAAAATGGACATGAACATCATGGTATGAATCAAGAAACAGAAAATATATATAAAGTACAAGAAATGAGAACAGGACATGAAACTGAACAGGAAATACTGAAAGTAAAACAGGAAACATGGTATGAGTCCTGAACATGAAATTCAACCTGAACATGAAATACAACCATGAATCCTGAAATACAACCATGTATCCTGAAATACAACCTGAATCCTGACATATGCAATATTGAAATACATCTAGATTATGTGATCGGCTTGGGTAGATGCAATGAACATGAAATGGTATGACTTTGGTCCCGCGTGCACGATGCGGGACCCAAGCTATTCACATGAATAGTAACAGGGTTTGATCACATATCTATAGTATTTTTCCTCCTAGACACAAGTAATACATGAAACATGAAACCAGACAATACCGTGATATATCGTGTCAACTAGGAGATACAAGGATGAATGTACAAGACATGAGAAATAAACAAATCCGAGGAGTATACTTGCCTTGCTCCGGGTGATCGAGAAAGGGTAGTAGAGCTGGGAATCCTCCTGTTTATGAATTATAAGTTGATTAATGAACAGACTAAATCTAATTTGTTATCAATAAATCTAACCATGATTAACTTCTATATAAGTCAATTTTAGGGTTACTTCCTCTAACACATTTCTTATAGAGTATCATTATCAAAAATTCTAACCAATCTAAGTCTCAATTTTCTAACATTTCCAAGCCCTGATGCTAACCTATCAATCTTAAGCATTCCTGGTTATTAAGTTAGCTGTCTAACCTCCTTAGGGCTGATGTAGATCAGTTCCTACTAAGAATTGGATTGAATCAGTCTTGTGATGGTACTGATACAATTTAATCCTAACTAAGTTTGATATACAACAGTCCTAATTGCCACACAACCAAACTACTATCCTAACCATCCACCTTACAACTGGAGCCTTCCCCAAATCTCAGAATATTGATTCAATGGTTTCAATCCTTACCTAGGAGTCTAACTCATCTATAAATAGGACTGCTAATAAATAACAGTCTGAATCGAAAAGTACCACTATTAACAAATCCCAATCCAATTTGTAACTTGGTTTTCAGCTCACAATATTCAGGAATTAACCCAGGAAATCCAAAGTCATACCCATGCATTCCTGTATCTTGAATGCCAAAATTTCCCACCCAAAACTGTTCAAGTTCAGTCAAAAGAATCCTGGACCAAATCAGTCCCAATATTTTCCCAAATAAAACAGTCTCTAATACTGTGACTGATACATCAATCCACAGTACTAGTTATTTGTTAATACCCAAAACAATCTTAGGTTCAAAGTAACCAGTTTTGCAAAGACTGGTACAATTCAGTCTCACCACAATTACTAGAATTTTGTATTCCAGGGTCTGTCTTGAATTCAATCAATTAAGTTCAGATATGGCTCAGTTGTGACTGATTGCCATGATACTTCTCATTACCAATCTAACTTGTATATATATTGAAAACCCAATATCAGTCTTCTCCATTGGCAGGTTTTCCCTGAACTCCATATTAGTCTCTTTACAGGATTATACATATCATCTATTTAAACCACTAATACCAGGTTTCAGTCCTTTCAAGACTGAGAATAGTTCAGTGTACCAGTTTCTAAAAACTAACTCCTTGTTTCCTGAAAATCAGTTCAGTCCAGAATGGGGTTGATAACTATATTGGTAAAAACTGAGATAATGAATGGCATCAGTCAAATAAAAGACTAATGTAGGTCAGTTCTTCCCAAATCCACAGAACACCAATACATTACAGTCCTTTCCTCTATATAAGGACTGAAATAAACAATTGAGTGTGGAATTGATATCTTCATTTCAATCCATGGCCAATTCAGGAACTACATAAGAATTAAACAGTCCTAAGATGTTTAATCTACATGGCTCCCCATATTAATACATAATAGGATTCTCAGTCACTGGATAATTCGAGACTAAACAATTCAGTCCAGTCCTAAGGGTAGGACTGATACCCTCAGTCCTAAACATCCAACTATGCATAGGTCCTAGGGAAATCTATGGTTGATTCAAACAGTCCTTATCATAGGACAGCCCATAACAAATGTACTGCATACATCAGTCTTCAGTCAGGAATGTTGATACACATAATTTAAGCCATTTGGCTTATGCAACCTATCAGATAGTTTTAGATAGGATACTGCAACACAATTGTCTGAACTAACATTCCACACAACCACTTTCTGCTAACTGATACCAGCCTATAGAAGTATACTAAAACAGAAACATCCAGGGACTTGCCATGTATTAAATCGAAGATGACCATCTATACAACCATCCTTTCCTCAAGATATAAGTCAGATTTTAACTTCAATACGTGCACCTTAGGTTAAGAATAATTTCCTGGTGAACGAATATAATTTCAAGTGTAAGCTACCTGTCCAGCCTTCTTCAGTGAATAAGTGCATGAATTTGACCTACTCTCAAACCATGCTTGGATTAACACATGCCAAGTAAAACAGATTTCTGACTAAAGTTACAGATGAGTATTTAACCTAATTAGCTAAGGCTACCTAGTGATTGGGTTTGTTCTTAAATGATTTATAAACCCAAAACTACAATTGATGATATGCTCAAGATCACCACACAACAACCCCCAATATTGATGTACAAAATTGAATTGGACAGAGTTTACCTCAATGAAATTCTTCCTGAGGCTCGATCTCTAAGCTTGAAGAGATTATCCTACCTAGAATTTCTTAATTAGTAATTTTAACCCAAACCAATAATTCTTCGAATTGGAAACAAAATTACTCAGATTAGAAGTGTTTAGTTTAACTCACCAGGATGGCTTTGGTCCAAAAGCTTTATCAAAAATGATCAAGAGGTCTGCACTCCCGATTCAAATATTCTGATACTCCCAAAATGATACCAGAATTATAAAAGAACAAAGTTAAAATAATTTCTATGAAAGGACAACTACTCACCTCTACTATTCAATCAGAGGTTCGAAGTGAGAACAGATCCAAATCAGAAGAATTCAAGATGCAATCAACTATTTCCAATCAAGTTTCATGCAGGATCAAATTGAATCATAGAGGAAAACAAACAAACACATCGTGATCAGAATTCCAATTGTTGATTCCATAGATAATTGATCATTGAAAATAATGATCGAACAACGATCAGAGATCGATATGTTCTACTCTCGATCGAAGTTGATCAGCTGGATCCAGAGTTGAACCGAACGATCCAATCGTTGATTCGATCATGCTCAATCTTCAGAACGATCAAATTGATCAAGAAGACAAAGGAGGTCAAAGAATTTACTTACTAAGCTTGCACTGTCGATTGTTATGGTCGAATCGATCCTCAGAGCTCACTCCGCCATGGCCGGTTCAGAACAGAGTTTGGAGAAGATGAAGTTAGAGAATGAAGAATTGTGGCTCAACAATAGAGAGGAGAGAATTGGCTTAAATAGACAACTAGTAGCGTGAGGAGGAGGCAACATGTTGGCGGGAAAAATTTACTCCTCCTCATTCTGATAATTCGGTTAGAAAAGAAAAGAGGATTTGGCCAGTTTGAATTTTCAAAAAGCAATGGCAGAGCTAAATCAAAAGAATGGCCAACAGTTAGTTTAAGAACTCATGGTAGTTCTTTAACCATAGAGTTTAGCTTTTGGGCTAAGAATGAAATTGGTTAACTGAATGGAATGGCTTAGGCTAAGAAAATGACTATGTCCAAAAATAAGTAGTTAAATGGATTTAAGCCCATTGGGCTGAAACACACGAAGAATCCATATGCATATTAATACCTTCTCAAATATTAAAGTAACAACAATTTCTAATTTGTTAAATCAATATATAAAAACTTTATATATATATATATATATTATTTGTTTTTTTTAATTTTTTTAAAACATCAGGAAGGTGGAGTTACAGGGAATCCCCGTCAAGAAAAGCTCTTATTCTTGTAGTGCTCCTTTGTGGCACTTGCTCTTCCTGTAATCTGACCCAGCTGGTTTTGTATAGCCAGATACCGGAGCAGCTCCAGAGGATCTCCCTACCTTCCAGCCAGATGGTGACCACCAGGCGTAACCCTGGCAACGAGTGGGTTTTATTTTGGCTCTCCCACTCCATTATAAAATTATTCTTTTGAGGCATTTAGCCGTCGAGCAAGTGTTAGCTCGTTTGCAACCTTACTTACTGTCTGCCTACGGGCTGTAACATAATTGACAAATCTTAGGATTGATCATGTATGACTGAAACTCTTGCTAGTCCTCACCTTTTATATGACTAGCTTCATGATCATCCAAATATGTAATGTATGGGACGCCTTGCTATTGTATATTTGGTGCTCTGACATCTTGTAACTGTTATTACTTGCTTGAGATTGAGACAATAGGCTTGTTCATGACCATAAGAAACTGATGGCTTATAGTAAACCCTCATGTATCTAGACAGTCGTGACCGTATATCGAGATATATTATACCTTAATGTACGTAGCTGGCTGTGTCTGTCCTCCGCTCTCCAGTATTCTGGTTCTGGGGCGTGACAACAGTCATTTTTAGAATGATCGTCCCTTGTCCTTCAACCTTTGACAATGAAGAATTTCCCATGAAGTGTTATTACCTAGGTCGATGCTTTGATAGGTACTGAATATAGCCTTTTCAGTACAGATGTGATGAGTAGCTCCAATGTCAACCCACCACTCTCTTAGGTTGCTTTCTATCATGTTTACTTCAGAAACAACAACCGCCAGAACTAGGTCTTCAACACCCTTAGCCAAACGCTCATCTTCAGTCATATGAGCCTAGTGAGGACGTCCCTTGTTCTTCTTGTTGTTGTTATTTTTATAGTTGCTACTACGACAATCTGTAGCTTTATGCCCCATCTTCTTCCATACATGGCATTTTCCTTTAAACTTTTTATAGACCGGAGCCTTCAATCTGTTTGTGCTTTTTTTTTGTCTTGTCTCCAAGACATTTGTCCTGGATTCTATAGAAGAAATTTTAACAATTTTTTTTATTCTCTTCTATTTTACGCCTGGCAATAAGATCTGTCAGTGCCATTAAATTAGGATAACCGTCAGAGTGGTACTAGCTGGCCATTGCCACGTGGCTCGGTTCCGCACTTTTGGAACTGGGGCGTGACAGCATGTCCTTACGTTTATGTTTCAGATAGTTCTTATAATCCTTCCATAAAGGTGAAAGTTTTCAATCACAAAGCCACCTGAAATGGTTCGCATAAGACCATACCTTCGGCAAACAGTTCATGGAAGATACATTGCAGATCTTCAACTTGACTTGCCACTGGTCTGGATTCAACCATGTGGTAGTCCAAAAACTTGCCTACTATAAATTTCTTAGACGCTACATCTTCTACCTTGTATTCTTGTCCAAGGCATCCCAGACCTCTTTTGCAGTCTTCAATGGACTATAAACATTCCATATATGGTTGTCTAGTCGACTTAATATATGGTTTCTGCATAAAAAAATCTGCATGTTACTATTTTTCAACATTTGCATAGAAACATTGTCAGTTTCACCTTCTTGCAAAACATGGACTGTTTCGTTTAAAACTTTTGCCAGATTCAAAGTTGTTAGATAAAACAACATCTTATGCTGCCAGCGCTTCAAGTCGGTTTCATTGAACTTTTTCAACTTTTCTCCTTGTCTGATTTGGACATGAGCAGAAGTTATCATCACAGTGTTCTAAACAACAGTCATTTTGTCTGTTACAATACATACCAGTAAGTGAAAAGGAGAATAAATTAAAGAATTGAGAAATGTTATACTAATACCAATTGTTAACAATTAATGACTTAAAATCAATATGTAGATACAGTTTACAACAATACTTATAATACTTATAAACACAATTAATTTTGTCTAGTTCTGCATAATCACACATATTCACTTATTTTAATTGTGAATATTGAAAATAATTCGCAAATTGGATAAGTAGTGTCCAGATTCATAGTTATTTGACTAATAAAATTTATGTATTCTTCTTAAAGTTTCAAAGTCACAAATTGAAAAGGTTGTCAGAACAATTATTGGCTAATCTTGAAATAGAATACTATAAATGAAGGCACTAACAACTTTTGAACCAGAGGACTAGTAATTGAGTACACTTTAAATATATAAAAAAAATATATCAAGTTAAACAACTTTCCAAGAGTTGCATTAGTGGAATTAAAAAAATTCAAACCCGTACACCATGCTGGAAAAAGTGGGGATAACAAACCATAGTATAGCTTTGCCTACAATATGAAATTTCTTAGTGTAATATTCGAAACTGAAACGTAAATAGATGTACACTACAAAACATAACGGAATAAGAGGAATTGAAGAAGCAATTTCTACACTATGAAAGCGAACATAATTTCTGATTCTCTGAACTAATAACAGAGTCGTGAGAAGTTTTAAAAAATATATTGTCTTAATATTGTAACCAACCCTGTATTTTAGAATCTGAAAATGACATATAAATAAACGATCTAATCGAGACTGAGACTTGAACTTGGTTCAATGTCCTTAAGACAATATTCGTCCCGCACAGGTGCTTACGGTTGAATGACGATTTAGTCTCACAGAATACAACAGAACTCCTCATTGGTAGTAGCATTTCATACCGCAGGAACTGGACGAAGCAACGAATGTAGCCTCTCTCTCTCTCTCTCTCTCTCTCTCTCTCTGTGTGTGTGTGTGTTGACTAAATGCTTGAATATATGAATGAGTTTTTAATTGAATCAATCAAACACTCATAAGACTATGCTTTTATAAATGACGAAGACACACAAATATGAGTAGACACAATGTTTGAAAGAAACACACATTTTCCAATAGATACAACCATTGGAAATTATTCATTGGCAACCTTTGGGAAATTATTCTCTTAGGATATTTTCCAACATATTTATAGTTGAGAATACCTATTTTAGGGTTTATAAAATCTGCAAAATATTCCACCATCAGATCTTGCCGTCCAACAGCATCCAAAAAGGTGCAGATTAGACCCAGAACTCGTTCGCCCCGAACAAACAGAACTCGAACCAAATTCGGTTTGATCCCTGCAAAGAGTTCTGACTCAAATCACCTTGAATTCGGACCGAACTCTGACATGACCGAACTTAGAGCCAGACTGGACTCAGCAAATACTTTCACAAAGGGCCGCATCAAAAGATAAGAGAGCATAAAATTGATATTTTTCTGACATTTTAGCTATCATCTCCCAGCAGTATGTCGACTGAGTCGAAAGCCCCGCAAGAGTGTCTTATTATTCAAAGAATAGTGTTGTGCATCAGCAGAAATGGTGAGATATGCGTGCTTCTCTACTTCTTTTACAATGCACCGGATGAGCAGTAGCAGCAGTCGCGTCGTTCTAGCCTCCTACCCCCAGCTCTATTTTCGTTCGTTCGTTCTTTCTTTCTTTCTTTTTCCATGACTAGTAGGGATCATCCATCTTTGGGTTTTAATAGTATTTACTTGTATTTGTTTGCAAAAGAGAGTATGTAGTCGTTCATTCCCTGCTCTAGGATTGTAAGGAACATATGGTGTTTCAGTGCTGCACCTCCCGTGCTGTCCTCTGTTAGTGAATATTGTGCTTGCGATGTGTTCTTTAAATATTTGCTAATTATAAGGACACAGCACATTTTGATCGGAGCTAGCCAGGATTAGGACTAGCTAGGATTTGAGAAATTTTTATTCAGGCTATCAAAATATTTCACTCAGGGGTCTGTCCAAAGGCCACAGGCCCCCCCCCCCCCCAAACCCCAAAAATCACTCTCATTTCTAAATTTTACTATCTCTCTTCACAAACTCTAACTTTCTTATTCTTCTTCTATCCATCTTCTTCTTCTCCACCATTTCCATTCTCACATCTCCATCAAAACCCTAGTTTTTTTCTCATCATTATCATCTTCTTCTTCTCCACCATTTCCATCATCACCATCTCCATCAAAACCCTAGTTTCCTTCTCTTTTCCAATTTCGATGGCACCCAAAAAAATTAAATAAACCCTAAAATGTATGAAAATAAAGGTTAAATACTTCTTTCCTCACAAAGAATCCTTAAAAATAAATCCTAAAATGCATATTTCACTCTATTATTAAGATTGAAATAAACCCTAACATGTTTTTTTCATTCGGAAATTTTGACTTTAGGACTGCCAGAAATTGTGGCAGTCCTGGAAGGAACTTGCTGTACAGTATCTTTCAGGACTGCCTCAATTTCTGGCAGTCCTCAATATGTCTAGGACTGCCAGAAATTATGACAGTCCTGCTGTAGAGCATGTCCCTTTCAGGACTGCTACAATTTCTGGCAGTCCACATTACTTTTATGACTGCCAGAAATTGTGGCAGTCCTGTTGTACATCGAGTCTATTTTAAGACTGCCACAATTTCTGGCAGTCCTCATTACTTCTAGGACTGTCAGCAATTGTGGCAGTCCTGTTGTACATCGAGTCTATTTCAAGACTGCCACAATTTCTGACAGTCCTCAATACTTCTAGGACTATCAGAAATTGTGGCAGTTCTGATATGAACTCAATTATTCTACAACTAGGATTTCTTCCATAGTTTTCTTCTACAACTAGGATTTCATGCATAATTCTTCTATTAATAAAGAAAAATTGGTTAATAGACTAATAGATTAATAGATTTGATAGATTTGATAATCCAATTTCTTCTACAACTAGGATTTCATCCATAATGTCCAAATAAGAAGAAGAAAAATAAAGTAGGGTTTGGAGAAAGAGTTCTGAGAAATTAGAAGAGAACAAAAAATTAAAATAAACTAAGTTTGCAAAAATTGATGTTCTTGTTCTTGTTGTTCTTGTTCTTTTTGTTCTTCTTCTTGTGAGGAATGGAGAGTGAGGAAAAAAATAAAAATTATAAGACTTATCTTTTATACCTACCACTTGGATAGCCCTGAGTAATTTTTTCAGTGGCAAACTTGTAAATAATAGAAAACTAACACTTGGATAGCCCCGATCAAAATGTGTTGTACCCTTATAATTAGCCTAAATATTTTGTACTTACACGTCTCTAAATATTTTGTACTACACTACACGTCTCCCGAATGTCCCCAATTTTTACCATTTATTAAATAGAATGAATAATACGCTTAGATGGCATGGTCCAACTCAACCCCGACTAAAGTCCGGATAGATGGGATAGATGTTTTCCAACTCAACCACTTGCGCACTTGCACTAGAGGTGATTGACAAGTCTTCACTATTTCACACACCAAAAAAAAAAAAAATGATTGTTGTTACTGTGGGCAATTACTTAATTCTTCTATGAAACCCACTTAAAATAATTTATAACTAGACCAATCAGGACAATGCAACTCTGGGGAACTAGTTTTGATTTGTTGTTACATTTCACACGGGACTCGGGCAATGTACGAACCAAAGGAATTTACATTCTGGGAGCTATAAAATGCCCATCCTCCAAACCACAAGAAATTTGCTTCCTTTCCATGTCTTTACTTTAGATGTGCAATTACTCAGATTCAGGTTTATGTTAGCATACATATCGGATTTTGTCTATTGCTTGCAAAGGCAGGAAAGCCTGAAACTTTATACTAGACAAAAAAGCTATACCTAAGTACCAACTAAGTTTTGTAATTAACAAGTTGTTAATGTAAAAGATTCGAGCAAAAACTCCCCAAATCCTTCTATAATCCTTCTATAAGGGCGTATGATTCAATCCAGACCCAAATCTTCCTATGAGTCGTATTATTCACATCCTTTCTGGAGCAGATAACCAAGCAAAAGACTCCCAAAATTTTTAGGTGCATTAATACAGAAACATCATTTTATTACTTTAACAGCAAAATATAGCATCACTAAGCATATTCCAAATTACGTAACACAAACAAACCAACATCTCCATCAACATGATGGATCTTACGTTTATTGTATCTATATAGCTCAACAAGGGAGGTTTGTCTCATCAGACTTTTATGTAACTTCCTTGCAATTATGCTTCAATAACTATATGAATGAATTTGAGCTGGATTGCCATACTTCTGGAAAGAAAACTTAACATGGAACCAAGACAAATGCGGTTGACTATGCTTCCAAAAAGTGAGCATATTTGGTACCAAGGAAGAGCCTCTGGGTACAGAGGAGAGCATTTTTAGTCACCTCAGCGTTCTCGTGATTCATTAGCTTCATTACATGCTCTTTGGCCTTCAGATCCGATGCAACAAGTCGTCCAGCAGGGTGGTACTGAATGAACTGGGACAAATCGTAGCAAGCAACAGCAAGAGCCGTCGGATCCACCGACACATCTAGCATTGTGACGAGGACACGCAAAATCTGCAAAAGAACGTATATAAGCTTCAGATTACAAGATATGATACATAATTATTTCCTTGACTCTTTTTTATAGCATAAGATTTAAGTGTTCAAGGTTCCAATTTTAGGAGATCTGCAGTAAGGCCAACATGTAAGTAACTTGTCATTAGTCGATGGCTGTAACATACAACACATTTAGAATGCTTCTTTGTTGCTCATATGCCAAGAAAAAAAAACGCCAATTGCTAGGTGGAACGATTGAAGCAAGGGGTTGATGTACAAGAGAAAACAAACTTTACTAGAATAGGCATGTACTTTTAAGACAAAGTGAACATTGGTAGCCAGGCTAAATTGTGGGGAAGGATCTGGAAACTGATTGAGAAATTCAAAACTTGGGACGGGAAGCAAGAACAGACAACAATAGAGTAGGGGTGAGCATTCGGTTTATTCGGTTTCAACCGAAACTGTAACACCCTGTTTTCTGAAATTGGGGATTTTTGAAAATTTATTATTTTTATTATTTATTAGTGGTATTTTAGTCATGGTATGATTTTCTGGTGATTTTAGTTAGATTAAACCATTTTCTAAGTCATGCTAAGTCATGACTTATGACTTCGTGATTTTGGTTAGTATAACTTAGTGCAAACCCTAGTTTTCTCTAACCTAGAAGTTGCCATGACCATGATAGCTTAGCCATAGGCTTAGAATATCAAATTTGGGGTTTTTGACCAAAAGGGTATTTTGGTAATTTTCTAGATTTAATTTGTGATTATGTGATTTTAATATTATTTAATACTTGGTAGGTCTCATGATTAGTTCCTAACCTATCCTACCCTAAACTAGTAGTTAGCCCCTAACCTAGAATCATTAGGGTGATGTTTAGGTCATGGGTTAAAGTAGATAATATCTAGATATTTGCTTTATGGATATTTTGCACAAAACATGCAAAATATCACCAAACCTTTTGCTAAAGTCCTTGACTTAGCCTTGAAGGAAGCCAAGGACACCCCCCCCTACCCCATGGCAGCCAAGAAAACACCCCCTTGCCCCTCTCTCCTATATAGTTAGCACTTAGAATCATTCCCATGGTTTCATGAAAAACCAATTCACAAGAAAAACCTAAAAACCCTTCCACTCTTTTGACCATAACTTTCCCATTTCTCAAGCTTTGAACCTCTAGTTTTCTCCATTAGGTCACCTACAATCTAAGGGAGCCTAGGGAAGTGTGCTACTCAAGTTTCACCAAGGAAGGACAAGTTGGGCTTTGAGGCTAATCACCCTCATTTAGTGAAATTCAAGATCTTGCACACATAGAGGTAAATGTATTTAAACCTAGTTAATATACTGGTTTTTCTTCATTATTGCATGCATATAGGTGTATACTAGCTGTGGGTAAAGTTTGGTGAAATCTAGGAATTGTTTGGTGTCGTATCGGACACGTATCCTAATTTATTTCATTGTATTTTACTGTTTTTTTAGCTCACTGTCACATTGATATATACACACTGTTTTCCAAAACTTTTTGAACCAAAACCTAGCCTAGCTAACCCTAAACCTAACCCTAAAACACTGAGCACAAGTTGGGTTGTGTCGTGTCCAAAATCTGGACACGAAGCTCTCAGTTTCACTGTCTGGACACTGCACAGTACACAAAATATGTCCTGCTACCTAGACACGTTTTCTCGACACATACACCACTTGGACACTTGCCATTTGGCATGCACGTAGGGGCATTGACTGACAAGTCGTACCCAAAATTTCAGGACACCTCGTGTCCTATCGAGGACACAAGGACAAGTGCACTGGTCGTGCACTGTCGTGCACGCGCACAGTTTCTGTGGAAACCCGACTTGGACACGGCCTTCGTATCACTTGGACACGACACTAGGACACCTCGTGTTTGCACGAGTGTGTAGCCCTACACGTGGGCTACACGTGGGCATGACCACGAGGCCCCACGTGGCTCGTGTCGTGTCCACGAGACACGAGAACCCATGCACGACGCGGTGCAGAACACTGAGTATCAGTCGATTTTCTTCGACTGATACAGAGTTCGTGCCGTGTCCTGAGGACACGTGGACACGAGACAGGCTACCTAAACCCTAGACCAACCCTAGGTGAACCTACCCACACGTGCACGAGACTTCTAGACACGTGTGTCGTGTCCTAGAGCTAAGTGCACGCGTGCACGATGCCTGTGCACTGCACTGTGTTAGGTTTTACCCGATTGGGTTTTTGGGTGTTTGGACACGCCGTGTCGTGTCGTGGTGGACCCCCACCGACACACACGACACTTATACCTATGGGGCATCAATTACCAACCTAGATATTCGAGCCATAGCTCGGTTTCGAGTATGTATTTTGGTTTACCTAGTATCGAGTTAACAGTCCACTATTTCCTGTTTTAGGATTTTCCAGATTTTGCAAAAATGGATTTCAAACCCGATTTTGATATGATTTATACATTGTATAGGTGTATTTTAGTGTGTATATGTGTAGTATATATGTATGTGTGTGTGTAGGTGGAATTTTAGTGTGTATACATGTATATACATGTGTGTATACATGTATGTGTGTAGTTGGGTGTGTGTGTGTATTTGTGTGTGGGTTGGGGGCTGTGTTTCCAGTTCTCAGAATCTGAGAACAGTCCCCCCCATTTCCTATGTGTCTCACCCCTCTCTTTCACAGTCTCTCACACTCTCTCTCTCATTGTCTCACTCTCTCTCTATGTTTCTATATATATAGAGTATATATATATAGAGTATATATATATAGAGTATATATATATATATGAGTTTATATATATGTGTATACCTATATGATATAGATATATGTATATATTGTACTAGTTTACTTTAGGTCAATATATATATATATATATATATATATATATATGTATGTGGTTGTATTATATATGTTATTCATACATTGGGTATATGGATATTGGGTGGTGGTTAGATAGTGTATATCTATATGTATAGATATATATATATATATATATATATATGTGACTCCTAGTTATAGGTTTATATGAAAACCCCATCATTAGCCTATGGCCTAGGATTTCTAGCCTATGGCTTGGGGCTAGCCCTAATGACCCAAAAACCATTGTTGACCCTTGTTGACTGAAAGTTGACCAAAGTCAACTATAGGTCAAGGTTGACCTAGTTCACCTAGAAATGACTAGGAATGACCTAAATCAACTTTGACTAGTTTGACCAGAGTTGACCAAGAGTTGACTTTTGACCAGATTGACCTAGAATCATGTAGTTTGCATAGTAGACTTCATATTTACCATTGTGGATACATTGTGACTTGTATTGCTCTGACTAGGAGCCAGACACCTCTCCTCAGACTGCATATTCTCTACAGACATTCATACAGCAGGCGAGTACATTCTCTGACCGTTTCATACTTGTTCAGGCTTTACTTCTCGCTCTAGATTACTTTACTTGTTGCTGTCACATTGTAACACGGATTGGTACTATATGGATCTTTACATGAGATGTTATCCCCCCTCGGGAGCATCGGGTACTTCATGTTATGTGTGTTTCACTATCATCATGTACACCCATGCTTTCATTATTCATGTACACTCATGTGATCATGTACTCTCATGTTTACTGAGCTCTCATGTATACTATCATGTGCACCCTTTCATGGGCCCCATGTGATATCATGTACAATAACGTAACTTGTATAGATCCTTGTGTATTGATTGGGGTACGGGGGAGTAGAAGTGGACATGTGAATAATTCCAAAGTAGTGTAGTCATGTACAAACTCAGTAGTATAGTCATGTATAAATTCTAGCCATTCACATGCCTATCTTGTGCTCTACATCACTAGTCACTTATAGTTCTCTATATACAGTAGATATTTCATTACAGCTATCTCTTTTACAGCGTATATTTTCTTTCAGCAGTTCATGTATCTTACTCTATTGCCTGTATCGTATTTCCTAACCTGCTATGCACTGCGTGAGATGTATTGTGCTCGTTCCCGTCCTGATTGGACCTGTTGAAAATATTACAGAGGATGAGGAGGAGGCCCTGGTGTCTACCTATTATGGAGCAGGACTAGATGATACTTATGTTGTGGACCCTCAGCAGGATCCACCTGCAGCTGAGGATGTTGTTCCAGTAGTCTAGACCAGTTTAGCCTAGGCAGTCTTTTCTATATTTACTTTTGTCTCACATCTGAGTTGTATTTTGAGATGTTGAGTTATGTATAGACTCTTAGTCTTGTATTATGAGTTGACATTCTGGATGTTATGTATCTTAGACACTTAGTCTTATTTCATCTATGCTATGGTTCTCTTTGAGTTACTATCTATCTTCTGTCTTTCGTTCTTCTACCCTAGATGTGATTGAGATGTATATTGTTATGTCACCTCCATTCGGAGAGTATAAACTGTACAGGTACTTTGGTATTGTTAGATGATTGACCTAGGACAGCGTTCTACCGCCGACACTGCGGCGTAGGCTGGGCGTTGTTACGTTCTCGTACCCTAACAGTGGGTGCGGGTCGTGACACGTTTTTAGTGGTGGCCCATGCAGGTCGAGTTTATGTAGTGGTATTCGAACTAGAGTATCACTACAGCCTGTGATAGGATTAGAGGAATAGGCTTAGAGAGAATGGATACTCAATCACTGCTAGGATACTTTGAGAGATTCCTGGGATGACCCTTGAGAATCTCATTGAAATTTTGATTTAAACTCCTTTTTCCTTAATTGAATTTGATTTTAGAGGATTCACTGTAGAACTTTGAATCCTGGTATTAGTTGATGATTTTAAATTTTTTTGTAGTTGTTGATTTTAATTTCTTAGTGTTAGATTAATATTTTTTATTTTTTTTTAGGGTACTCAATCACAATTATGAGAAAACTCTTATCTGTTTCTTGCCATCTAATCCTCTTGCTAATTGCCTTTCATTAAAATGAACTGTCCTCTCTATTTTGCATCTTGCTTAAACTCTTTCTACCAATCTATGTGACTGTAACCCAAACCTGACTTACTCGACATTTTCTCAAATCAAGACTTTATTGAGACCTTCTAACCTTGACCTTGATTGGTCGAACCCTAACTATATTCATCTAGTAGCCTATCTATCCCTAGGACTGTGTTCCTAAATTATTTACTGGATTCCTGATTAATTTTATTTCATTGGTTAATTTGATCTTCTTCAATTTTTGCATCAAATATCACGTCTTGAACTCCCACTTTCTATTCTAGATCATTGAATGTCCTTTACCATGACTTAGATATTCAGAGTATAATACTAGCTGTTACCTTCCAACAAACTTCACATGTAAGACCTAGACTAGCCTACCTTCATGTAGGTATTCCATGTCCCACTAAAACCCGTCTCCTTGTACTCTATTTTCTTGATATGATTTTCTGGTCAAATGGCTAAACTATAACCTCTACCCTGATACTAAATTAATTCTTATTTCAATTAGAGATCCACCTTGGCTCAATTCTTTCGACCTGGCATGTAATGGTGTTCTGCTTGAACCCTCAAATACTTAACCTTGTACCTTACCTTGAATGCTTGACCCGATTGGTTAAGAATCTTGGACTATGTATCTTCTTTCATCATTACCACCCTTATATCTTGTGCTGCTAAATTAGCCTTAGTTTTGCAAGCTTATCTATTTTCGAGCTTGGTCATGACATATTTTATTGGGTGGCCACCCACTAACATATTGTCTAATCAGAACCGGTACATGATGGTCTGATCAACCTATTGCACTTTGGTTCGCTTTTTCATGTATCAATCTACGTGGATGGACACAGTTAAACTTACCCTAGAATCTTATCCACAGCCTTGACAATTCTCCTTGGAATTATTCCATCACCTATGAACCTCGTATTCATATCCAGTTGAATTAAATTTAATCATGACCTGGATCTTCATCATTGAATGCTCGTGCTCATACTTAATTTCATTGATTTCCCATCTTGCCCAAATCTCGATTTATCCTGAAATTGATCAACTTAGATCGTGTCAAAACTAAAATCTATTTGTGATTGTTGTACCTAAATTTTCAATTTTCTTTTTATGGAATGGTAACTTTAATGATTTCTTACTTGTTGATAACCAATTTTCATATAGGATAGTAGACGACCCTATAGCCTTGATGATTGTTGTTTCCTTATCTTCCCAATTAGGACACTTAGATTGCTTGTACGCATTGATACCATAGGACAGTATTGATCTAGAAATGACTAGTGCACCTAGATAAGACCACAGACTGTTCCATTTAACCTGTTCCCCTGGTACTACTATTACACCACAATTTCTGGCTTAATTTAGACCATAGACCTTTCCCACTCTAAATTATGATCACCATAGGTACATTACCGTGACTTTTAAATTAGGAGCACAAGATTAGTTGTTTTCTCAAAACTGACTTCACATACGTAACCTAGACATGACATACTACACCCATGACCTTAGTGTCCCACTCAGGCATACCATTGTGTGCTTCATTTTCTTAGTACGATTTTCCTGACCTGAGGCTCCATCCTGATTTACCCCATGGAGTTACTTTTGGCTCCGATTTGATTTAAGGACACCTTATGACCTAAAACTGCCAGCCAATTTTTGGACATGACCCAGTATAGGTCTACTACCCATATTTTGCTTGTTGACCTTGTATGTTGCCTAGGTAGTGGCTTCGTCCCTGATTGTTGGAGGTTTGACCTAGGAGGAGTACGACCATCTAAATTTCGAGGACGAAATTGTTTTAAGGTGGGTAGACTTGTAACACCCTGTTTTCTGAAATTGGGGATTTTTGAAAATTTATTATTTTTATTATTTATTAGTGGTATTTTAGTCATGGTATGATTTTCTGGTGATTTTAGTTAGATTAAACCATTTTCTAAGTCATGCTAAGTCATGACTTATGACTTCGTGATTTTGGTTAGTATAACTTAGTGCAAACCCTAGTTTTCTCTAACCTAGAAGTTGCCATGACCATGATAGCTTAGCCATAGGCTTAGAATATCAAATTTGGGGTTTTTGACCAAAAGGGTATTTTGGTAATTTTCTAGATTTAATTTGTGATTATGTGATTTTAATATTATTTAATACTTGGTAGGTCTCATGATTAGTTCCTAACCTATCCTACCCTAAACTAGTAGTTAGCCCCTAACCTAGAATCATTAGGGTGATGTTTAGGTCATGGGTTAAAGTAGATAATATCTAGATATTTGCTTTATGGATATTTTGCACAAAACATGCAAAATATCACCAAACCTTTTGCTAAAGTCCTTGACTTAGCCTTGAAGGAAGCCAAGGACACCCCCCCCCCTACCCCATGGCAGCCAAGAAAACACCCCCTTGCCCCTCTCTCCTATATAGTTAGCACTTAGAATCATTCCCATGGTTTCATGAAAAACCAATTCACAAGAAAAACCTAAAAACCCTTCCACTCTTTTGACCATAACTTTCCCATTTCTCAAGCTTTGAACCTCTAGTTTTCTCCATTAGGTCACCTACAATCTAAGGGAGCCTAGGGAAGTGTGCTACTCAAGTTTCACCAAGGAAGGACAAGTTGGGCTTTGAGGCTAATCACCCTCATTTAGTGAAATTCAAGATCTTGCACACATAGAGGTAAATGTATTTAAACCTAGTTAATATACTGGTTTTTCTTCATTATTGCATGCATATAGGTGTATACTAGCTGTGGGTAAAGTTTGGTGAAATCTAGGAATTGTTTGGTGTCGTATCGGACACGTATCCTAATTTATTTCATTGTATTTTACTGTTTTTTTAGCTCACTGTCACATTGATATATACACACTGTTTTCCAAAACTTTTTGAACCAAAACCTAGCCTAGCTAACCCTAAACCTAACCCTAAAACACTGAGCACAAGTTGGGTTGTGTCGTGTCCAAAATCTGGACACGAAGCTCTCAGTTTCACTGTCTGGACACTGCACAGTACACAAAATATGTCCTGCTACCTAGACACGTTTTCTCGACACATACACCACTTGGACACTTGCCATTTGGCATGCACGTAGGGGCATTGACTGACAAGTCGTACCCAAAATTTCAGGACACCTCGTGTCCTATCGAGGACACAAGGACAAGTGCACTGGTCGTGCACTGTCGTGCACGCGCACAGTTTCTGTGGAAACCCGACTTGGACACGGCCTTCGTATCACTTGGACACGACACTAGGACACCTCGTGTTTGCACGAGTGTGTAGCCCTACACGTGGGCTACACGTGGGCATGACCACGAGGCCCCACGTGGCTCGTGTCGTGTCCACGAGACACGAGAACCCATGCACGACGCGGTGCAGAACACTGAGTATCAGTCGATTTTCTTCGACTGATACAGAGTTCGTGCCGTGTCCTGAGGACACGTGGACACGAGACAGGCTACCTAAACCCTAGACCAACCCTAGGTGAACCTACCCACACGTGCACGAGACTTCTAGACACGTGTGTCGTGTCCTAGAGCTAAGTGCACGCGTGCACGATGCCTGTGCACTGCACTGTGTTAGGTTTTACCCGATTGGGTTTTTGGGTGTTTGGACACGCCGTGTCGTGTCGTGGTGGACCCCCACCGACACACACGACACTTATACCTATGGGGCATCAATTACCAACCTAGATATTCGAGCCATAGCTCGGTTTCGAGTATGTATTTTGGTTTACCTAGTATCGAGTTAACAGTCCACTATTTCCTGTTTTAGGATTTTCCAGATTTTGCAAAAATGGATTTCAAACCCGATTTTGATATGATTTATACATTGTATAGGTGTATTTTAGTGTGTATATGTGTAGTATATATGTATGTGTGTGTGTAGGTGGAATTTTAGTGTGTATACATGTATATACATGTGTGTATACATGTATGTGTGTAGTTGGGTGTGTGTGTGTATTTGTGTGTGGGTTGGGGGCTGTGTTTCCAGTTCTCAGAATCTGAGAACAGTCCCCCCCATTTCCTATGTGTCTCACCCCTCTCTTTCACAGTCTCTCACACTCTCTCTCTCATTGTCTCACTCTCTCTCTATGTTTCTATATATATAGAGTATATATATATAGAGTATATATATATATGAGTTTATATATATGTGTATACCTATATGATATATAGATATATGTATATATTGTACTAGTTTACTTTAGGTCAATATATATATATATATATATATATATGTATGTGGTTGTATTATATATGTTATTCATACATTGGGTATATGGATATTGGGTGGTGGTTAGATAGTGTATATCTATATGTATAGATATATATATATATATATATATGTGACTCCTAGTTATAGGTTTATATGAAAACCCCATCATTAGCCTATGGCCTAGGATTTCTAGCCTATGGCTTGGGGCTAGCCCTAATGACCCAAAAACCATTGTTGACCCTTGTTGACTGAAAGTTGACCAAAGTCAACTATAGGTCAAGGTTGACCTAGTTCACCTAGAAATGACTAGGAATGACCTAAATCAACTTTGACTAGTTTGACCAGAGTTGACCAAGAGTTGACTTTTGACCAGATTGACCTAGAATCATGTAGTTTGCATAGTAGACTTCATATTTACCATTGTGGATACATTGTGACTTGTATTGCTCTGACTAGGAGCCAGACACCTCTCCTCAGACTGCATATTCTCTACAGACATTCATACAGCAGGCGAGTACATTCTCTGACCGTTTCATACTTGTTCAGGCTTTACTTCTCGCTCTAGATTACTTTACTTGTTGCTGTCACATTGTAACACGGATTGGTACTATATGGATCTTTACATGAGATGTTATCCCCCCTCGGGAGCATCGGGTACTTCATGTTATGTGTGTTTCACTATCATCATGTACACCCATGCTTTCATTATTCATGTACACTCATGTGATCATGTACTCTCATGTTTACTGAGCTCTCATGTATACTATCATGTGCACCCTTTCATGGGCCCCATGTGATATCATGTACAATAACGTAACTTGTATAGATCCTTGTGTATTGATTGGGGTACGGGGGAGTAGAAGTGGACATGTGAATAATTCCAAAGTAGTGTAGTCATGTACAAACTCAGTAGTATAGTCATGTATAAATTCTAGCCATTCACATGCCTATCTTGTGCTCTACATCACTAGTCACTTATAGTTCTCTATATACAGTAGATATTTCATTACAGCTATCTCTTTTACAGCGTATATTTTCTTTCAGCAGTTCATGTATCTTACTCTATTGCCTGTATCGTATTTCCTAACCTGCTATGCACTGCGTGAGATGTATTGTGCTCGTTCCCGTCCTGATTGGACCTGTTGAAAATATTACAGAGGATGAGGAGGAGGCCCTGGTGTCTACCTATTATGGAGCAGGACTAGATGATACTTATGTTGTGGACCCTCAGCAGGATCCACCTGCAGCTGAGGATGTTGTTCCAGTAGTCTAGACCAGTTTAGCCTAGGCAGTCTTTTCTATATTTACTTTTGTCTCACATCTGAGTTGTATTTTGAGATGTTGAGTTATGTATAGACTCTTAGTCTTGTATTATGAGTTGACATTCTGGATGTTATGTATCTTAGACACTTAGTCTTATTTCATCTATGCTATGGTTCTCTTTGAGTTACTATCTATCTTCTGTCTTTCGTTCTTCTACCCTAGATGTGATTGAGATGTATATTGTTATGTCACCTCCATTCGGAGAGTATAAACTGTACAGGTACTTTGGTATTGTTAGATGATTGACCTAGGACAGCGTTCTACCGCCGACACTGCGGCGTAGGCTGAGCGTTGTTACGTTCTCGTACCCTAACAGTGGGTGCGGGTCGTGACAGAAACTAAATAGTCAAAAACCGAATAAACCAAAATTCTAAAAATCCAAAACCGAAACCAAACCGAAATTAGCCAAAAGCAAAACCGAACCGAATAAACTATTCGGTTTGTTTGGTTGGGCTATTTCTATTGTTTAATGGGCCGGATCCAAAGTTGGGAACGTAGTTAAATTATATTAAAAAATTGTAATTTTTATACACACATTTGTTGTATTTCAAAGTTGTTACCAAAGTTGCACACTTATTAAATTATCAAAGTTGTGCTTCAAAACACACATAGAATTGTTGTTTTCAAAATATACACAAAACTAAACACGTTTTAATCATAAAATATTCATAGAATAGTGGGTATTTATATAATTGCACAAGTCTTATTCGGTTTTTGGTTTTTGACCGAAACCGAAACCGAAACCGAATAAAAAATTTTAGTATTTTCAAAACCGAAATCGAACCGAATTTTTTTGAAGTCGAACCGAATCTCTTATTCGGTTCGGTTTTCGGTCCAAAACTGAATAATGCTCACCCCTACAATAGAGGAAACAGAATATATTGCTCATCATACTTCAGAGTTGAAGAGAGTGCATATGACAGGAGTCACAAGAGTGTGAACCATAAGACACCAAGATAATTGAAGGTATGGCCTCTACTTAAGTGGGCATGTTTAGTTTGAAACTTTATCAAAACTGATAGGTTCTTCTCTCAACTAAAATCAAAGTTGGGAAAAGAATCATGTCAATCTAGCTACATTATGGAAACAGTGGTCCCTTTGTCGGATATTTGGTAATCTTAGGCTCTAATATACAGATAAGAAAAGAAAATTAAGAAAGATATAACCAAAGTTTGTTTAACTGTCAATGATACAGAAATAAAGAGAACAGGAAAAACAATCTAGTGTTTGATTGGCACAATTCTTTGTCATCAGTGATTACATCAGCCTGATATAACTTAGAAATCTAGTTTTTGATTGGCACAATCGTTTGTCATCAGGGATTACATCAGCCTGATATAATCACAAATGAAGCAAGAATGCTAAATGAGCATCCTAGTGCTACAACGATCCCCCTAATGCAGGGGCTGGGAAGGGTCAAGATGTACGCAGCCATACCCCCCCCCCCCCCCCCTTTATATATGGAGAGGTTGTCGAACCTACATGCTCGACTCAATCCACATCCTCCATGATGTAAGCAACAAAACTTTTGCCGATGCCCTCAAATGAACCATTAGTTCTAATGAGCCCCCTAATGCAATGGCTGGGAAAGGTCTAGATGTACACATTCATACCCCCTTATATATGGAGAGGTTGTTTCCGCGACTAGAACCTGCATGCTCGACTCGGATCCTCATCCTCCAGGATGGATGCAAGCAATAAAACTTTTGCCGAATGCCCTCAAATGAACCATTAGTTCTAATGAGCCCCCTAATGCAAGGGCTGGGAAAGGTCTAGATGTACACATTCATACCTCCTTATATATGGAGAGGTGGTTTCCGTGACTCGAACCTGCATGCTCGACTCGGATCCGCATCCACCAGGATGGATGCAAGCAACAAAAGTTTTTGCCGATGCCCTCAAATTAACCATTGGTTCTACTGGGCAATAACAATTTAAACTAATCATACTACCTATTACCCCTAATTCAAAGCTTGCGAAAAAGCATAAAATACATGAAGTTACCTATTATACTAAGGAGGCATCACCCTAGATCACTAACGAATTTTAGAAATTAAAATACTCATCATATCTAAAAGCCCTCGGGAACAAGAAAGTTGCCAGTTGCAGGCCTACCGAATAGTTGCGGACCAAATCTCACAATAGTTTGTCAGACAAACCAAGTTATTCATGAAACATCCCTGTTCTATGAAAACAACAGAAAGGAGGTGCAATGCAGTAAAATACCTGAAAATCATTCTCTTCAAAGTTCGTCATGTTTTCACGCCAAAATCCTGGGTCTTTGTGCATAGGTGACCAGTCAAGGTGGCCAAGAAGCACTTCTTGCTTATACTTTTCATAGGAACTCAACCTTTTAATGTTATCTTTGAGGCCTTTTTCCATCTGAGTCAAAGAATCTAACAAATCCTGCGTAATGAAAAAAAAAGGAACAAATTAATTGTTTCTCAGTAAAAATCATTTGGACCATTATATGAAGATATAAATCATCCCTTTTTGTAATGTAGTAAAAAAGGCCTCCAATAAGTGGGTTGCTTAACAATGGATGAACATCAAAAGCCTGATTTATATGTTTCTAAATGTACCAGCAAGGCATTACAACTGACATTTTTTGGTGCATGTGGACTACTACACAACAGTTTGAAATAAAACAAAGGCAGACAAGCAAAAACACTTCTACCAGCAAACTGCAGTTGATTAGAAAAAGAACAGTAAAAGGGAGATTAATCCAATTGTAAAAGAATATGGTATGTTTGGTCTATTTTAGGATTGGATTAGTAGGTTGCTTGGGTCTATTATATTAAGTAAAAGATTTAGTTTATATTTATAAATGGAGTCAAGTGTCCATTTTTTTATATTTGTAGAAGAATATGGTATGTTTTATGTCTATTGTAGGATTAGTAGGTTATTTTTATTTGGGTATATTAGATTTAGTCAAAGATTCTGTCAATATTTATAGATTTAGTCAAGAGTATATCTTTCCATATCAATGATATATGTATTATCTCTTTATATATTTGCACATTTCTCCTATTAAAGTATATATATTGTTTATTACCCAAATATCAATTCTCTCCATCAAATTAGAGTAGGCCTCAATCCCTTCTCTTCCTCCATCTCCCATGCTTACTGAAGAACCTCAACACTTATCCTACTTCCTTTTTCTGGAACAAACACAACGTATCTGCACTATAAAAAAGGAGGTTCACTCTCTTCGTTTAAAGCCAAGAAAATAAAAAATAGAAACCTTCTTTGCACACATATCCACAAATGCGTGTTGTTTTAAGCAAAACATGCTGCAAGTTGCACAGCTCTCCATCTACTGTTTAATGATTAAAATATGTCCAGAGCAACATTAGCATACTAGCATCATTACTAACTCCTATGACACTACAGACCATGTAGCTTCATGTATGTGGGGGGAGGAAACTCCTATAACCAAGAGAGAGAGCTACAGACCATCATAAATGCTCAAACCCATGAATGCTTTTCATTTGAACCTTGCACTACATGCAGTAGCAGTGACTAGTTTTGTGGAAGGCTAAATTACAAGTTGATACTCTCAACTATTCAAGTTTTTCAACTTGATACCCTCAACTTTCATATATATCAACTTGATACCCTTAAAAAAAAAAAAGAGGGGGGCGGGTAGTTTCGTCATTTTTGTTTTTTAGGGTATCAAGTTGATACCTATAAAAGTTGAGGGTATCAAGTTGAAAAACTTGAATAGTTGAGGGTAATCAAGTCGTAATTTAGCCTTTGTGGAATTTCAAGATGGATCAGAAGAGCCACAGCAGAAATGACCCCAGATCAGTGCACTGTGTTCTTTGGACATAATAAACCATTATAAAAATGAATACTCAAGATTAGGTCCGATATGCTTAGTATAGTGTAAAACAAGAAACATGAGGCAAAGCAATATGATTTTGTAATCTTTATATATATATATATATATATATATATATATATATAAAGATTACAAAATCATATTGCTTTGCCTCATGTTTCATGTTACAAAAAAAAAAAAAAAAAAAAAAAAAAAAAAATATATATATATATATATATATATATATATATATATATATATATATATATATAACTCCAACCAGAATTGGAAAGAATAATCCGCTTCCCCGTGGGATCGAACCTACCCAGCCATGAAAAGGCTCACCTCATCACTCCATGCTTGTGCTTTCAAACTCCGCAAAATTTGGGGCAACCCAAGATCAACCATCTGAGCTCCAAATGCTCCTTTTGCGAGAAAATTTCTGAAGGTAAATATGACAACCCTCACGACCTACAGTAAGCAAGGCAATAGGATTAGGTAAATTTATTTCAAAAATATCCAAACATAAGAAATGGTGAATCAACCATACTTTCTCCTTGGTAGAACCTTTAATAACCTCCAGTAGTCTTGGCAAGACCCTAGTAGTGGCTAGATAGTCCAGTGCTGCATCATAATATGACAACAGCCAGATGCAGAGGCATGTTTCATAAAGAAGCTGCAACAAAGCAAAATAACAAGTCAGCTTAGGTTATTGTCTAAGAAGCACACACTCCAAAATTCATGCCGTGTCCGTGTTGTGTCGTGTCGGACACATGTATCAGGCTCACCATGGACCCTGTGAAATACACTAGGCACCAAAATAGGTGCCAAAGCCGTGTTGCCGTGTTTGAAATGTGTCGTGTTGAATCCGTGTCTGTGCAAATAGGTTATTGTTGATAACTTATGTAATCAAGTGACAAAATATAATAATCTAGGTATGGACATGCAAAATGCTTTATTATAGCTTTTTACTGTTATAAATCTATAGATATCTGGAATACAGGAATCTGTGATGTTAAGGATACCTCTATTGATATTTGTGTTTAGAAAATTGACATTGTATAGGTTTCTATTCCTATGTTTCTTAGTCGTCTTCTTTAAATCCCATATTAGTAGCTATCCTCCTAGGTATTCATCCCTATATATAGAGGCATCAAGCCTAATGAAAGTAACCCGAACATTATTCCTAAGTTTAGACTCTAACATGGTATCACAACTAGGGTGATCCCAAGCCAATCCCTAGCTTCCACAAAAACAAATAATAAACAAGTAAATCTTAGACACCCATCTCATCTCAAAACCTTATCCTAAACTTCATCCCAATCTCCATTCTAACTAGCGACCATCTTTTTCCTCTTAGCAAAACCCAAACCATACCTAACAATTTCCATTCTCAATCCGTAACACCTAACCCTCACTGAAACACAACAAAGCCTATCTCAAAACCTTATCCTAAACTTCATCCCAATCTCAATTCTATCTAGCGTCCATCTTTTTCCTCTTAGCAAAACCCAAACCATACCTAACCATTTCCACTCTCAATCCGTAACACCTAACCCTCATTGAAACACAACAAAGCCTCTTTACTTATCCTCTACCCTAGAACCAACACACAACTCTCTTTTCCATTTCCACCACACCACAAGAACCCTTTTTTATTTTCCTTTCTTCTGAGCCACAATCTCCCTTCTCTCCAACAAATATACCCACTTCACCTCTACCAACACAAAAGATAACTCTTCTTCCACCAACCACTTGTCCACCGGTCCGCCTCTCTTTTCTGACATCAGTCAGCATCGTCAAGCGCCATTTTTAGAGAGGCTCCACTCTGATTCTCTTCTTGAGCTCCACCATCCATGTTTTCCAATGCTCTCCAATAGCAATTTCTCAATTTATACTAAAAGCCCATCAGCAACTTCATCTACCTATGACTCCATGCTCCATTTCATCCCCTCCATTTTTTCTTCTTATTTTCCCTTTTATTTCAGCATTTGTTCCCCATTTACTCCCCAACTATCTCAGAGGAATCCCTTGTACTCTTCTCTTCTCCGAAAAGATCAACTTACTTCTACTACTAGTTAATCAACTTCTTTTCCTTCTTCTAACCTTATACTCAATAGTAAGTTCCATTGTTTGTATCAAAATGACACGCTTTCTTTAGAAACCAGCTCCACTCCCTTGATCGAATCCCATTGCTCATGTCGAAAACCCAGCTTTCCTTCAAACTGCACCTCAATTCCACTTATTTATCCCTCATCGATTTACCCATACTCCAAACCCTCGTTGATAGCCACCTCCACTAGCGGTCAACCATTGCACCACCTGAACTATGGCCACCTGAATTGCACCACCTGGCTCTTGGTTGTCCGGACCATTGTTGTCAAACTCAAGGTCGCCTAGTCGGAAGCCAACCTCCTCCCTTCTTTGAAGTAGCCTCCATCAGCGCCACCTCCTCCATTCTTTGAAGTAGCCTCCATCGATATCAGGAAATAGCTATCACCGAGCATGTCTCTGCCTGCTGAAGCTCTTGAATCTTTAGTCGCATGTTGCCGACTCGAATCCCGTGAACTCCTGCATCACTCTAGATAGTCATATGCTCCTTCCCAACTTCACCACATCTCCAGCATCCTCCTTGGCGTCAACAACAGCTCCCAACTCCCATCCAAAACCATACATGCCCCCAAAAGATCCTCTATCAACTTATGTCGATGTCAAGCCTTAACCATCCTCCACTGGTCATTGACCTCCTTCTGAATCTCCATCCACTCCCTTTGCACACACCTCCATCCAATAAAACTACTTCGATGCTAAAGCACACACCAAGAATCCTCCTATTCGAATGGCGACTCTCTTGCAATGATTTATATATTTTCATCCGTTGGATATCCGGCCATCATTGACATCCCATTGTGTCCTACTCTGAACTCAGCACTACTATCCCCTGCTTCCCTCAGCCACTAGCTACTGGCATTCGAATTGTTTGTGGCCACCATGACAATCTTTGTCATCCTTCTCAATTCTGATCATCTCCAATTCCTTAACTTTCTAGCATTTTGTCATGATCCTCATCGCCAATAAATTTTCTGCAGTCCTTTTCCCTACCATCAACCGTCAAGATAGAACAACTCTAGCTGCCACTCCTTTTCCGATTGTCTCTGGAACACTTCTCGTGGCATGTAAGCCCACTTCCCGTGGGGCGTTAAGCCCATAACCCTAGTGTAACATGTAAGCCTTTTGTCCCACAAGCTCCGGGCTCCGAGCTAAGGATGACACTAAGCTCGCAAAATAGAACCTTTATTTTTGGTTAGAAAATAACTTGCCAATAGAATCTTCATGAGTTTGAGAGGGGTTTTAAGAATGGTGACACTTGAAAGTCCTCTAACTTTCTATCATTATGTTCTTTAGCCTATGCTTCTTTTATTCCCACATTGACTATAGTAGCTAACCTCTTGTCTATCTCCCCGAAAATATAGTTGGCCTTGAGCCTACTGAAAGTATTCCCAATGTTATTCCAAAATGTAGTACAAACAATTTCTTCATACGGATTCAAGCCAAAATTTCCACTGGAAAATAATGATGCACCCTCTGCCAAGTATTAATATACAACAGAAAAAATTCACACAGCTAAGAGGCCAGATTTTAGTAAGTACCAGTTAGTTTTCTATAACTTCATATGCTACCTCTGGGCATGTCCTCTAATAAGATCGTAGAAGAATTAATGCATGAGCACCTTCAATGGGAAATATAATTAGGCAACCTCTACGGAAAAATTAATACACGGAAGAAACGAATCAAACAACTAAAAGGTCCTTATACAGCAGCTTTTAGCTAGCTCTCTAGTAACCTCGCATGTTAATAATACATTTCTCTACCAAGACTTTTGTAAGAACCAACGCATCAGCACCTTCAGGGGGAAAATAACTGTGCAACCTCTGTAGAAATTCTGATATAGAGCAGAAATAATTCAAACAATCAAGAGGTCCTTAAAGAGGACATCTCTTAATAAGTACAAGTTCTCCAGTAACATCACATACTACTATTATGTCTGGGGTGTACTCTAATAAGATCAATGTAAGAATAAATGTACGATAACCAAAGCTCCATTATAGCAAGAAGTCACAATTCTTAAATCACCAAATATCTAACATATAATCGAGTGATTTCACCTGTATAGACTGCTGAGTGGACGCAGGAGAAATCAAAGGAATTAGCAAATTCACACCATCTTCTTGGACAAATGAAGCTCTAGCACAGGGTTCTTTGAGCAACGTTGCGAGGCAATTAATAGCGACTGGCACAACACGAGTGGGATGAGATGGACCTTTAAGCTGCAATATAAATCTTCTCTCAAATTATTGACAGATATCCAAAAGATAGCAATATATCAACTTAAGTCAAAAAAGTAATAGGAGCATGAAACGTAGTATCCGTGATAGAAGCATAAAACGGACTAACAGATACTCTTGATTAATAGACTTGAAGATATCAACCTAACTACAGAACTACAAAAAAATGATGCTACATGTACTATTATACAGATATCCAAAAGATAGCAATAGATCAACTTAAGTCAAAAAAGTAATAGGAGCATGCAACATAGTATCTGTGACAGAAGCATAAAACAGATTAACAGATACTCTTGATTAATAGATTTGTAGTAATCAATCTAACTACATAAACTATAAAAAGATGATACTGCAAGTAGTATTATACAAGTTCTTTCTGCAGTAATGTGGTATTTGTAACAAATTCATAGATTAAATACGTCAGTAATTCAACTACAGCCATTCAAATTCGGATGATGTTTTCTATAGCACAATATCCTAAAACTATAATCTAAACCTTGTTTGACACGAACTCTTAGTCGCTCACATAGAAAGGATGTCTACAAGAGAAATACTTACCATCCGGAACCGAAGGAGTCTATGATGCTATATTGTCATGGGCGACGCCTAGGCGCGCCTAGGCGGCCTAAGCGTGCCGGTTTTAAACAGGCCGCCTCGACCTGTAGAGTTTTTGACAGTGGAAGGCGAGGGCCGCCTAGGCGGGCGCCTTGCTTCGACCAGGGGATTGGCTTTGGGCTTTTTACCAATAATTTTCTTTTGGACTTTAGGATTATTTCAGGTTTTATTGTTGCTTGCTAAAACTGCTGCTGCTGCTGCTGCTGCTGTAAAAACTTCTTCCAAACAGAGAAGAGCAAAGAAAAAAGACTCACCAAGCCGGCAACGCCTAGGCCTAGCCATAGCCAGGTATTCTTCTTCTTTTCCTTCCTCTTCTTCTTCTCCTTCGTCCTCTTCTCGTCTTCTTTCGAGTTTCGAGTCTTCGACTGCTGTTTTTTTTGTGTTCTTTTTATTTTCTGTGTTTTTTTTGTCTGACTACTGCTGCTGATGTTTTCTTCTTCTCCTTCTCTCTTCTTGTTCCTTATGATGTTGTTGCTGTTTTTTTTCCTCTTTTGTGGCTTTTTTTTTGTTTTCAAATGTTACTGATGTTGTTGTTCTTTTTTTTTTTTTGAAAAAATCTCTTGTTCATGTTACTGTTGCTGCTGGTTTTTTTGTGTTACAGTTGCTATTTTTGTGCTTTTTTGGATTCTTTTTTGTTGTTCTTTTCTAGCACTAATTTTTCCCCCCTCTTTTTTCAGCATTTGAATATGTCTTCTAGTGCTTCCACTCGTTTGAAACCCTCAAAGGATCCGGGATGGGTTTATGGACAACCATTGCTCAATGACAAGAATAGTGTGAAGTGTGATTAGAGGTAAGTAATAACAAAGGGTGGAATTAATAGGCACAAATAACATCTTGATGGTGGTTATCCAGATGTTAAAGTGTGCTCCAAAGTACCTAAAGATGTTCAATAAACTAATTAGAAATTATATAGCTGAACAGAAGTTTAAGAAGGAAGAAAGAGTTAGATTAAAACATGTTTCAATAGCGGGGGTTAATATATATGAAGGTGTTAGTAGTACTGGTACACAAGCAAACAAAAATGATGAAGGGGTTGAAGCATTGGGAAGTGGTGGTCTAAGCTCAACTGGTGGTACTAGTAATTTGGCTCATAAAGGACCTAAGCAAAAGGGTCCCTATGATAGCATGTTCCCCCCAAATTTTGATAAGCTTGTGCAAAAGCCCCTTGATAATGTTTATAGGGAGAGGGCTAAGAACAATACTTGTGATTACATTTCTGATGTTTTTTATGAAAATGGGCTTTCATTTAATGTTGCTAAGAGTTCTAGTTTTACTAGAATGCTTGCAGTAGTTGGACAATTCGGTGAAGGTCTAAAAGCTCCATCATACCATGAGTTGATCATACCATGCGTTGTAGGTTACAATCTTATAGAAGAAGGTGCAAGCTAAGAAGGAATGGATAGACTCATTCAAGATTCATTAGAAGATTTATGGGTGTTCTATTATGACAGCTTGGTGGACAGATGGAAGGGGTAGAACACTCATTAATTTCCTAGCGAACTGTCCTAAAGGAACAGCTTTTCTAAAATCAATAGATGGTTCCGAATATGTCAAAAATGCAAAACTTATTCTCAGGATGTTGAAAGAAGTTATTGAAGAAGTGGGTGAAGATAATGTTGTACAAGTAAGCACATTGTGTTAATTTTGTAGTTAATTTATTATATACTCATTAAATAAGTGTTGAATCATGTTTTTTTTTATGTAGATTATTACAAATAATGCATCAAACTACAAACTTGCTGGAAAATGGTTGATGGAAGATAAGAACATATTTTGGACTCCATATGCAGCCCATTGTGTTAATTTGATTTGTCAAAAACTTGCTGCTCATCCAAAGGTGGATGCAGTTGTGAAGGAATATAGGACAATTTCGCTATTCATTTACAATCACACTAATGTTCTACATATGATTAGGTGAGCATTATTCGGTTTTGGACCGAAAATCGAACCGAACCGAATAAAAGATTCGGTTCGGTTTAAAAAAAAAATCGGTTCGGTTTCGGTTTTGAAAATACTAAATTTTCTTATTCGGTTTCAGTTATGGTTTTGGATTTCGGTTTCGATCCAAAACCGAATACGAAAATATATATATATATATATATATATATATATATATATATATATATATATTTGGAATAAGGGTGAATTTATTCCTCGCATATAGCGGAAAAGGTATTACAGTACAACATATCACAACTTCCCATGCCCCAAATAATAACATTATGGGACCATTACTGTTACATCGAATTCTATGTTATGTAGAATTTCAATACAGGGGGTAGTCAAGTCCTCGAAAATACGTCTGTTCCGCTCCTTCCAGATGTGCCAAACAGACGCAGCGAGTCGAACTCTGGCTCTTCTGGCCCACCCCGGATCCCGGCCTCTGTGATCACGGATCCAGCTGAGGATGCTCCGGATGTCTCTATCCACCCCAACTCCTTCTCTAAGCTGCGCGCACTGCTCAGTCCAAATGTGCCAGGTCACCGGGCATACAAAGAAGAGTTGCCCCATAGATTCATCTTCCTCATTACATAGCACACATTTGGCATCCGAGATCTGCATCCCAAATCGGAGGAGTCTGTCTCTCGTCATCAGTCTACCCCGAAGAAGACGATATGCACAAAGTTGCATTTTCTGGGCAACGCCCTTGCCCCAAATGAAGTCCACCTCCTCAGCCTGGTCGTGGTGGGTCCGAACCAAGTCGTAGCAACTACGAAAGCAGAATAGACCTGACCCGCCTCCCGTACCTGGGCCGGCCCAGCTCCATGAATCCTCCGCCTGGCCAGCGTCGATAGTGATAAGGCGAATCTCCTCGGCTAGCTGAGCAGTATATGGATATCCTTCTGGCCTCCAAACTCCATCTCTGATGATCCGACTACATGTGAGCCCCCTGCCCGCTTCTCTGTCCAGCTGCCCTCCCAGTAGCTCGAGCAAAGATCTGGAACCCAACCAAGGGTATAGCCATAGGTCAGTAGTCGTCCCGTCCTTCATGTGCCTGCAGATAGCGGTCTAAAGCACCGGTATACACCTCAGGATGGCCTTAAACGTGACCGAAAAATTGTTGTCTATCCTGCAGGCCCAGAAGTTGGTCCTCCTCAGGTATCTGTTCGCCATCCATTTTGGCCAGAGCGACCCCCCTTGATGAATCTCCATGCCATCTTCACACAAGCTGCCTTTCTGACCGCATGGAGAGGCCTCAATCCCACTCCTCCTTCCTCCCTAGGCCGACATAACTGGTCCCAGGATATATATCGCATGCATCCCTCCCCTCCAGATGAAGTCAGCACAGATGGCCTCCACTTTACGAATAGTAGCCGTGGGGATCTGGATAGACTGGAGCAAGAACATCGTGATGCCTGCAATAACCGAATGCACCAACTCAATCCGGCCGCCAAAAGATAGACCCGCGGCTTGCCAGCCTTCCACTCTCCTCTGAGCAAAGTCCACCAAGCTGTGACAATCCTGCTCTCTGGCATAGTTGACCGTCAGCGGGACCCCCAGGTATTTCACTGGTAGCTCGTCTCTGTCCACACCTAAGGCGAAGGCTCTCTCCTCCTGCTGTGTACACCGGGAGCTAAAGTAGACTCTGCTCTTCTTCCGGTTTAACTGGAGCCCAGATAGCCGCCCGAACTCCTCCATAATGTCAGAGAGCGCTCTCATTCCCCGCATGGAAGGCTGGAGAAGCACCAATAAGTCGTCAGCATAGATCAAGTGGGATACGACCGGACTCACCAACCGGAAAAGCGGAACGATCCTCTTGCTATGCACTGCCGTATCCATCATGCAGGTAAAGTACTCCATCACCAAGGTAAAAAGATACGGGGAGAGGGGGTCACCCTGCCTCAACCCCCTGTTGCTACTGAAATAGCCATGCGGCGTGCCCTGGATGAGGACTGAGAAAGTAGGGGAGCAAATGCACTCTCTCACCCTCGCAACCCACCTCTCGTCGAACCCTATGGCAAGCATCAAGTGACACAGGAAGTCCCGGTTGACCGTATCATAAGCTTTCCGGAGATCAAGCTTCACACAAGCCTTCATCCCTCCAGGTTTGCTGAACTCCCTCACCATCTCATGAGCTAGCAGGTTGTGCTCCGCTATCGACCGGCCCTTAATGAACGCTGCTTGATTCTGGGACACCAATCCCTGCATAATCCTCTCCACACGCCTGCACATAAGATGAGTGATAATCTTGTAAAGAAAATTACAGCAAGCAATGGGCCGAAAATCTGCAAGTGAGGTCGCTCCCTCCTTTTTAGGAACCAGCGTCAAAAATGTGTGGTTCATCTCCTTCAGAAGCCTGCCCTCCATAAAGAACTCCTGAACCGCCGCCAGAACATGGTTCTTAAGCACACTCCAGTGTCGCTTAAAGAACCCAGAAGAGAAGCCATCAGGTCCGGGAGCTTTGTTGGGATTGGCCTTTATAACAATATCTTCCACCTCCTCCATCCTCACAGGAGCCAGAAGCAGACTGTTCCCATGTCGGGACACCAGTCTCTTCGTGATAAGGGCAGGGAACGTGCTAGCGTAGTCCGTCTGCTGATAAAGGACAGTGTAAAATCTGACGGCCTCCTCCTGAATCTCCGCCGGGTCCCCTACAAGACGTCCCTCAGCATTCAGAAGTCTAGTGATGTTGTTCCAGTGCTGACGGGTGCGGATCACATCGTAGAAGAATTTGGTGCAACGATCTCCATCTTTAAGCCAGGTACATTTAGCCCTCTGTGCCGCACTAATCTCCTCCTGCTGGCGCATGATGCTGACCTCCTCAATCAGGATCTTCTCCTTAGCCGCCAGCTCCCCGTTCAGAATGTCAGCTTGGAGGGCCACCTGAGTGTCCCGAAGCTCGGCTTCCTTATCCGCCAGAGAAGTCCTCGGTATCGTCTTCACCCACCCCCTGATAGCCCGCTTGAGCTGCTTGAGTTTGTGAACCATGCGGAACTGAGCCGTGCCTTCCCGGAAGTGCTGCATCTCTCCCGTAACCACCTCCTCATATCCGGCCGACAGATACCAGCTGTTGTTATAATGAAATGGCCTCGACCGCAGAGTGGGTCTCTCACCGAAGCCAACCCGGATAGGAGAATGGTCGCTAGTACCCGCCGCCAGACCTTCCGCCACCGAGTTCGAAAAGCACCTGAACCACTCACTATTGCCCAAGGCCCGATCCAACTGACAAGCAATCCGATTATGAGTAGCCATGTTGTGCCAGGTCCAGATATGTTCAGCTCGCTCCAGCCCCCGCATCCCTGACATAAGCAGACACCTCTGGAAGTCATATAAGATCGAGTCCGGAACGGGACGACCTCCCACCTTCTCTTGGCGAAGAAGTATAGCATTGAAGTCCCCCATGATGAGCAGAGGGAGAGTCAGATTGTCCGCCATAAGACCCAGATGTACAATGTCTTCCCACAAGGCCTCCCGGAGTCTCCGGTCATTGTGTCCATATACAGCCCCCAGGATGAATCGGAACCCACCTTTGTTCTCGAAAGTAACACCAATGAGTTGTTCTGATTTATGGATCTGCACCCCCTCCCAACTTCCTTTGTTCCATCTAACCCAGATCCTTGCCATATCACAAAGATCTAAGTTGTGGATGTGATCCCAGTTTGCCGGAGTCCTACGCGAGAGCATAGCAGCCCCTCTAATCTTCGTCTCCAGTAGGATAGCAATGTCACACGCCTCCCTTCTCAGAACCCCTCTGATCTCCCTCCATCGCCCAATGGAACACCCCCCTAATGTTCCATGCTAGGACCAACATCTAATTAAGAGAAGAGGGGTCCCCCTGGAACTCGTCTGGATCGACACTCGAGGGAAGTGTCTCATCCGCCTGGTTAATGACTGCATCTACCATAGAAGAAGGAGCAAGGTGGGCCTGGATCCTGCTGAGAGTAAGAGCCCAGTCAGGGTTGTCTTCAGTCTGGTCATCCATATCCCTCGCCTGAGGGATATCCTCCCGTGTGGTCGGAGCGTGCCTTTTCCTGCTGCTGTACGCCATGATCGCCGGGGAGGCCTCCGTCACCATCTGACTACCACCAGCAACGCTCATACCCCTGGTCACTATGGTCCTCTGTGGCCTGAACGGAACCAGTGCACCCTGCGAGCTCTCCTCTCTCTGCGGTGATCCGGACTCCAGCCTCCTATCAACCTCCATCCCTGTATCCTCCTCCATATGTCTGACTGGCTCCGTCTCCCCCTGTAGGTGACTGGGGGTCGTCTCCTTCCCAGGTGCCTCCGTCCGAGTCGCCTGTGGCCTGGCAGTCTCCTTCCCCTTGTATTTGCACACACTGGTAGTATGCCCAAAACACTCACAGTGGGAACACATGGGGGGGGACCCAGTCATACTCCACTGCCTGTGTCAGAACCTTCCCAGACGGTACCTGATATTCAAGCATACTCGGTAGCTCTGAGCCCGCCTTGATCTCCACGAAGATCCTGGCATACATCAGTCTGGTTCGAAAAGTAGTGGTCTCGTCTGCTTTGATCGGCTTCCCCACCAGACTGGCAAGTCGCATGAGGAGCGGGATACTCCAATACTTTACTGGGAACTCAGGAAATCTGACTCAGATGGGGATAGCGTTCAGCACCTCCTTCTCACACCTCAACTCCGGCGTCCACTCCTTCAGTATAATGAGTCTCCTATCAAATGACCAAGGCCCACCCTGAAGGATCCTGGACACATCCTCCGCTAATCCAAATTTGACATAATATAACCCGTTCTCCCGAGAGAAGAATTCCATGCTACCTTTGGGTCTCCAGACACGCTCCGCATAACCCCGAATTTGGCCAAAGAACGGCTTGTTCCTTAACACATACAACACCAAGGTGTTTTTCTAGAATTCGGAAACAACCGCTATTTCTTCAGCGGGAAAATACGCCCGAAGTTCTCCTCTAACCGACATCGGTGGGACAAACTCCATCGACATCGGACTTCTCGCAGTCACTGGCGTGCAGACCTCCTTCCATGACCGAGGCCTCTGCTCCTCAGCGTGCGTCCTGGTCGGGGGGTTAACCGGACCCTGGCCTGTCTTGCCGGTATCCGTAGCAATACCCTTGGCCTTCTCGGCCGCCGTCGCCTTTGGCCTCCAACCCGAAACAGATCGCACCATGCCTCCCCCACGGCGCCGGGAATCCATAGCGCCGATCAAGGGTCGATTCCCATGATTTTCTGGCCCTGCCCTTCTCGAAACTTGGGACTGTGCCCCTCTCCGCCCTCCAGTCCGTCGTCTCGTCACAGTCTGCCTGCCGGCATCCCCAGTGTTGTCCGCCTCCGCCCGACCCCTCCCCACCTGGAGAGGACCCGCCACCCGACCCCCCCCCCCCCCGCGTGGGGGGATCCCGCCGCCCGGCCTAGGGCCGCTGCCCCCGCTGCCACCCGACCCCCCCCCCCGCCTGGGGGGTCCCGCTGCTACCGCCGCCCGGCCTAGGGACGCTGCCCCCGCTGCCACCCGACCCCCCCCCGCCTGGGGGGGTCCCGCTGGAGCCTCCCGACCGCCCCCTCCCGCACCTCCCGGCCGACGAGGCCCCCTACCCTCAAGCGGATCGGGGGGTCGGGGGGGAGGGGAAGTCAGTTCTTCAGAAACCCTAGCGGAGAGAGCAGTCGCCCGATCGCCAGCTATGTCAATCTTTCGAAACATTGTAAACCCATGGCGGTTATTGTAAACCAAAATTGAAGTCCCCCTATGATTTTCTTAGGCCACTACCTATTAATAATAATTTGCTGTGTTATAATTGCCTGTTTTATTCCCAGATTAATCATTTAAGACTAAGCTCGAATCTCTTTTTTTTGTTCCCTTCACATTTTTCCAAGTCTGCCAAATACCTTAGGTTTATTTTTTCTTCTTATTAGATGCCAACCCAACAAGCCCACCGATCACTAAGGTTAAGCCCACCCATTCCACATGTAGCTTCCTATGTATATACACAAACCCTACAACCTAATCTTTCCCATGCCGCAACTTCTCTTCCTGGAGACAACCATGGACGTGCCCATGCAGGTCCCTGTGGGCTACTTGCACCCCACCGTGCTCGGTGTCACGAGCAGCAAGTACACCACAATCCCCTTCTTTGAGCTCCCGTAGGGGGGGACTGCACCTGGTTGACGCGCACACGAACGCTCGCGTCGAGGAGTGGAGGCCACACGTGAACACCGCCGTGCGCGCACCGGACCAGCAGCGGCACCCGGTCACCGGCCCTCGCCTGGACACCACCGCGCTAGACCTGTCGTGCACAGATGCACGTCGCTCGGCGAGCCCGACGCTGCAGCCCCGCGTGGGCTCATGTGTGCCCGCGCACAAGCGCGTGCAGGCGCTGTAGCAACATAGCGACCGCCGTGCATCGTCGCTGGCGACCCCCACGACCCACGCGCGCACTCCGGCGAACTCCTCCCTGACGGCATCGTCGACCACGACGAATGACAGGGTCGATTTCTGCGTTTGGAAGTCGATCCCATCGTGACGCGCGAGTTTAGAAAATCATGTTTCGTAGCAGCGACTTTGGACGTGTTTTATGGACAATCCGATCGTTGGATCGACGATCCGATTTTTCCGTCTCAATCTCGGTATATACCCCTTCGCTCACCTAAAATTTCAATCGTTAATTCGATCGTTTGATAGATCAAAACCGGCCACCAATCTGACCATTTAAATTGCGTATATTTTGGACAGTTTTGTGGAGCCAACTTCGCGGATTCGTTTCTCTCTCGTCGGAGCTCCGGTTGACGAACCGCCAACTCCGTTGCGCAGCAGGTATAACCACCTTCGTGCCATAAAAATTTCAGCTTCATAGAAAGTCGTTTGGTTAGTTGAAATCGACGTCAAAGTTGGCCTCTCGAAACTGTAATTTCCAACTTGTAAAATTTTAATTTTTAACCCGGAAATCCGGATTCCAGTTTTGACGCCACCAGTGGACTTATGGCGTCTTTCTGGCTAAAATTCATATATATATTTTGCTGAGTTTGGAGGACATGGACCCCGGCACGCATTTTCGTGCAAACTGGGTCCCAATGTCCGGGTCAACGGGCCATTTTGAGATCAATTCATCGGAATCCAATTCCAAATATATCGTTGGGTTCGTATCGTCATTCTGGATTCGTTGACATATTTTGCTAGATTTAGAGGACTTTGGCACCGGCATGTATTTTCGTGCAAACCGAATACTAATGACCGGGTCAACGAGTCATTTTGAGATCGACACATCGAAATCCAATTCCGGATATACCGTTGGGTTCGTATCGTCATTCTGAACTCGTGGACATATAATTTGCTAGACTTAGTGGACTTTTATCCTGACACGTTTTTTGGTACAAAGCGGGTCCAACGACGGACATCATTTTGATCCAAAATTACCGTTTTTCTCCTATGTCCAAATTGGACTTATGGGTAGGCTATCCTAGCTAATTTGACCATTTTGGACACGTTAGTGATGTTTGTTTCATCATCCGACGACGTTTGTAGATTTTTCTTTATGTATCACTATTAGTTATAATTAATTCCTATTTATGTCTATATCTTGGAATCCGTGCGTCGAAACTGAGATTAGTCAATTCCAATGATCTCACATCGTTGAAATTGACTAGTCGACCATGTGGATCGCCACGATAAGATTGTTAACCTTGCGGTTGATCATCTCGTCTCGATTCGTGTGTCGTAGGTTTCGATATACGAATAACGAGGTACGACTTGATATTTCAAACCTATAACTTGCAATTCATATTACTAGCAACAATGATTATAGAGACTAGTGTGACCTAGTTCTAGACGATATAATTACAAGTGACTTAGATAACAAAGGTAATAGGTGACTAGAACGACCCAAGCTCTTTAGGTGGGAGTTATTAGTCATACGTATACTTTAGTGTGTGATATATATTTGTTTGTGATTTGGGTTGATAGATAATTGCATGGAGTATGGTTCTCATTGATAGTGGGATAGACTTTGGTACTGCAGTCTCAGCATAGTTTGGACAACTCCAGGCAAGTATACCTTGCCTATTTGATTTACAGTATTTACATGCTTGTATTTTCTATCAGTTGTTTACTTGGACATGCTGCTACGATTCACCTACTCTCATCTGTATACTTACATTACTACACCTGCTGACACATGGGCACAATACACGGATTCACATTGCATGGCATATAGGAGACTCGGTTATGATTCATTGGATATTTACTCGATGATGGATTTTCTGTGTACATGTTGACTGGACTTCTGGACTTATCACTTTCTAGAGTTGGACCGGTCGTGCCGTAGATGCGACACGGATAGTACCATTGGGTGGGGAGGACGGTCACTAGGCGGAGGGGCTAGATGTAGCTTAGTTAGAGATGTTGCTGCAGCTGGTGACGAGCCACTGCATATGTAACACTTAGAGAGAGCTCCACTCCCCAAACGTTGACCTCAAGTGCATCTCACACAGACTAAATAGTCTGCATAGTAGTAGTGTTGACTATTTTCCTATTACCAGTTTCTGGATCATATGTTTACTCCCTTCACATATTATTTACTGTACTTCCTTTCGGCATGTATATTATGTATCTTGCTACGTCCCACTGAGGACCTGGTTTCCTTGCAGGTATATGCTGAAATCTGACATAGGAGATTGGGGATACTTCTTCGGATTGTTCTTTCAGGTATCGTAAGTTGATGCCTTCTTATCATCCTTCAGTAGTATTTCATATCTAGTCTTTTCTTAGTAGTTTTAATAGAATTTGTGGATGTATACTATGGTTACTTGGACACTTGACAGCTTATACGTATTCAAGTTGGACTGGAATCCGCTTTTGAATGCGTAGCTGGCCATTGTCACGTGGCCTGGTCCCGCATATTTTGGGACTGGGGCGTGACAGTTATGAGCCAATTCAATTTTGGTTTTGCTTATTCGGTTTTCGGTCCAATTCGATTTTCGGTGGTTCGGTTTGGACTGAATTAACCGAATGCTCATCCCTACATATGATGAGAAAATTCACTGGTAATAGGGATTTATTGAGGCCCGCAATTACTGAATTTGCTACCAGTTTCTTGTCAATGGAAAGCATTTTCAATCAGAAGGCGGGTCTACGGACAATGATACATTCAGAGGATTAGACGAAGAGAAAATGGGTGACAACAACTGAGGGGAAGAGGGTGACCAAGATAATTAAGAAGTCGTTGTCACGTCCCAGAACCATAATACTGGAGAGCGGGGGACAGACACAGCCAGCTACGTACATTGAAGTGCAACCCACCTCGCAATACGGTTACGGCTGTCTAGATGCATGAGGGTTAAACTACAATCCATCAGTCTCTATGGTCAAGAACAAGCCTAGTGTCTCAATCTCAAGCAAGCAAGTAAATGTTACAAGATATTAGATCATCAGACATACAAAGTAAGGCGTCACAAACATTACATATTCAGATAATCATGAAGCTAGTCATACAAAATGCGAGACTAGCAAGAGTTAAGTCATACATAATCAATCCTAGGATTTGCCAATCATGTAACAGCCCTTAGGCAAACAGAAAGTAAGTTTCAATATGAGCTAACACTTGCTCGGCGGTTGAACGCCTCAAAAGAATAATTTACAAGAGAGCGGGAGGGCAAAAGAAGAAACCCACTCGTTGCTAGGATTACGCCTGGTGCTCACCATCTGGCTGGAAGACAGGTAGATCCTCGGGTGTTACTCCGAAATCTGGCCATACAAAAATAGCTGGGTCAGAACCCAGAAGAGCAAGTGCCACAAGGGAGGCTTCACTTAAAACTAAAACCAGCATATTAGCACGTAAAGACATAAATAATAACAAGAAGAGCAAGAATTAGAAATAGGGCAATAAATGACAAGATGACTAAGAAATTATTCCGGAAGCCAAGTTACAACCCGTAAACCAAACAAGGCCCGAGGTTGTAACCCTTCACATGAAGGGAACTTAGTCGAAAATCATTTATCACAAAGAGTAAAGCAAGAATAATAATGCACTGAAGTAACCATGTCCTGGTTCTGGACGAAGCTAGACTAGACTGGACTCCATCCAACAATCACAACCAAGCAATGAGTATGGCATGATATTTAACTAACTAGGGTTATCACAGGCCTAGTTACAAACAAGATATAATGAGATGTTCCAGCAGCCACAAGCCCTGCAGACTTATCCATGTTATCCAGATGCAAGTTGAGAGAGTTGTATTAGGTGACTTAGGGGTGCAACACATGACAGTGTGCTGGAAATGCGCCCTACTCGTCGGCTGGCTATAAGTCCAATTAAAGCGTCCAGATAACGGGATTGGCTGTAGCTGAAAAATCTCTTTATGAGCTACTTGATCATTCTAGTCATTACCCTAGTCAGATTCAGTATGAATCCCTGACCGTGGTAATCAGGAATCCATGTCCTAGACATGATGCAAGACGAGACATAGCATGTACAGGCACAACCAACCACGGTGTCAAGATAAAGAGTTACGTAACAAGTTGAGATAGTTGTCGCAACAGCATTCAAGATTATCATGTCATGCTAGGTTCATTTGTCAAGAGTGCACCACAACGGACCACCATCAAGAAATGTCATGTCAAGGTTGCTTGTCAAGAGTGCGCCTCGACGGACCACTATCAAGAATGTCATGTCAAGGTTGCTTGTCAAGAGTGCGCCTCGACGGGCCACTATCAAGAATGTCATGTCAAGGTTGTTTGTCAAGAGTGCGCCTCGACGGGCCACTATCAAGAATTGTCATGTTAAGTCACATTATCATATCATGTTCATGTTATCATGTCATGTTCATGTCAAGAGTTATCAAGTTATCGCATGCATATAACAAAACATATAAACAGTTGCAAGAACAAGGAAGGTGCATGGAGGTAGGCGCATCACGATGGGCGTCTAGGCATGGATGGGCGCCTGGACACCAATGGACGCCAAGGCCAAGATGGCGCCTAGGCATGAATGGATACCAGGGCCAGAATGGCGCCTAAGTAAGCTTGGGCGCCTAGGCATGGATGCCGCATGGCCGAGTCTAGGCGCATGGTCAGACTGGGCGCATGGCCAGGGGGAGCTAGATCATCGTGGGCGCCAGGGCCAACATGGACGCCTGGGCCAAGATGGCCAGAGGTGAGGGGCGCATCACACTGGGCGCCTAAGCACCCGTGAGCGCAAGGGGCAGGGGGTGCCAGAGCGCATAGGGCGCCTGGGCCAGACTGGGCGCATCACATTGGCGCCTAAGCACCGTGAGTGCAAGGGTCAAGGGCGCCAGGGCGCGCAAGGCGCCTGGACCAGGGGAGGTGCCAAGGCCAAACTTGGGCGCCTGGACCAACATGGCGCCGGGCACTGTTCTTCTTCTCCAAACAGCAAAGAAGAACCCATAGGGAACCAAAACTTCAAGCCTCCATACATCCTTCAAAACAAGTCGAAATCAAGACTTCCAAGGGTCTAAATGGGGGCAGAATCAAATTCTCTACAACATAGAACCATTAGAATTTGGAAATAACAAGGTTTGAGAGATCAAAACCAAGAAAAACCGAAAATAACATAAACTTAGATCTACACAAATCCATCCATTAAAACCAAAAGTGCCAAGCTCTAAAGAGGCTTAGAATCTAGTAGAGAAGAGAATTGAACAATAAAATGGGAGATCCATCATGAAGCAAGATTGCACTTGCCTAGAGCTCTCGGGTGGGTAGAGAGTAGTTATGAGGAAGAAGAAAGAAATAAATGAGAAGAGTTATGAAGAGAAAGAGAGGAGAGTTGGTTTAAATAGGAAGTTCACCATAATGAACCAACTCAAATCAAACCAAGCCAACATGAACCAAAACAAACCAAGTCAAGCCAAAATTAAACCAAGACTAGGCTAAACAAGACAGTCTAAATACGGGTCACCTGACAAACGTCAGAAATTCGTACACGTATACTGAAAATACGTATAACGGAAAACGGGAGTGACAACTCTACCCACCTTAAAAGAATTCCGTCCTCGGAATTCAATCAAGAGGCTAGAGGTGTTGGGACAAGTTATACTAATCACTAGCAATCTACAACTAGCAGTCAATCAAGCAATCATTCATGCAAGCAAGGTATTAAAAGTAAGAAGGAGATTATACCTTATAAGTCAAACAGGTGTGGATATCGTGATCGGATATCATCCTCACGTTCCCAAGTTGACTCACCCAAAGAGTGATGACTCCAAACAACACGGACTAAACTAATAGTCTTGTTCTTGAGTACCTTCTCTCTTCGGTCCAATATGGATACGGGCCTTTCCTCATACGAAAGGTTGGTACCAACAACTAATTCCGAATGATCAAGGATATGGATCGGATCCGGAATATACCGTCGCAATTGGGATACATGGAATACATCATGTACCTCACGTAACGACGGCGGAAGAGTGAGACGATAGGACAAATCACCTACTCGCTCGAGAATATCAAACGACCCTATATACCTCGGACTAAGCTTTCCCCGCACGCCGAATCGAATGACGCCACGGGTAGGCGAGATCCTGAGGAATACGTGATCGCCGATAGAAACCTCAAGAGGACGCCAATGAGAATCGGCCCAATGGCGCTGACGACCTTGTGCAACTCGAAGTTGATCTCTGACTTGTCTGACCACCTCGATAGTCTGCATAACCATCTCTGGACCAAGCATCCGCCTTTCGCCTATATCATCCCAGGCTAAAGGGGATCTGCACTTTCTGTCATACAGTGCCTTAAATGGTGTCATCTGGATACTGGCCTGAAAACTGTTATTGTAGGAGAACTCTACCAAGTGTAGGTGATCTTCCCACGAACCACCGAAATCAAGTGTGCAGGATCGTAACATATCTTCGAGAGTCTGAATTGTGCGCTCTGACTGACCATCTGTCTGCGGATGATAAGCTGAACTGAACTTGAGACGAGTCCCCAAACTCTCTTGAAGACTCCGCGAAAAGTGTGATGTATACCTTGAATCTCTGTCTGATACGATACTGACTGACACTCCATGCAATCTGACGATCTGCCTGATATACATCTCTGCAAGCTGATCCGTCGACTGACCAATTCTGAAAGGGAGAAAATGAGCTACCTTGGTGAGTCGGTCAACTATAACCCATATAGCATCTCTCCCAGCTGAAAATTTAGGTAATCCAGTTACAAAATCTATGGTAATATGCTTCCATTTTCATTCTGGGATCGGTAAAGGTTGAAGTCCAGCTGGTCTCTGATGTTCAGCCTTAACTTGTTGGCAAACTAAACAACGAGAGACAAACCGAGCTATTTTCCTCTTCATGCCATTCCACCAGAAATGCTGACGGATATCACGATACATATTCCTACCACCGGGATGAATTGAATACTGCGAACTGTGAGCTTCTACCATAATCTCTTGCCTGATATCACCACTGGGTACACAAAGACGCCTTCCATGTCGGAGCGTGCCATCTTCGTGAATACATAACTCTGCTCTTCGTCCCGCTTCACATTCTGCCCTAAACCGCTGAAGCTTAGAATCCGTTGATTGAGCTATCTTGATCCTCTCAACTATACTGGACTGTACTTGCATACTGGCCATCAATACCACATTGGTAGGGAGAACTATCTCTATACCCATTTCCAAACGCTCATTGGGCTAGTCCGTTCCGTGAATGCCCTCATTTAAGCCGCTAAATGAATGGTGCATTTAAGCAAATGCCCATTTGGGAAGCTAGTTGTTCAACTACCCATTGTGTTTGGCACGGAATGAAATTATGAATGGTTACTGCAATCCAAAATGACCCTTAAATTTCAATTTATCCTGTATGAAGCGACAATCAAGTTCAATATGTTTGGTAGTCATGGAAAATTAAATTCTCAGCAACTTGAATGACAATCTTGTTGTCATATTGTGATGTAGGTAAAGGGAAGACCGAGGTCAAACAAAAGGATTTTGAGAGAAGTTAGCTCATAGACGGCATGAGTCATGGCACAATATTCAACTTCACTAAAGAAAGATGTGATAACAGTTTGTTTCTTGCTCTTCCAGCCGCCCAAATTGCCGTCAAAGAACGTGGAATAGCTGCTAGTACAACAAGGATCATCAACATAGTCGACATAATTAACATTTGCGAACCGTAAGAGACATAGAGAAAGATGGTTGGTAAACAAACCATGGCCACAGAAGTAGCGAGAATTCATTCAGTTGCATGAAGATAAGATATGATATGAGCAGGCATATATTGCTCGACTTTGTTGACAACAAAGAAGATATCTAAGTGAGTCACGAGAGGATAAATGAGATCCCCCTATGAAACTAAGATACATGCCATGATCTTGGAGAAGTGTATCAGAAGAGCTAACACTAGGAAAAAAAATGTTTTGACACATACGTGTATCGATTGGACAACCACCAAAAAGTCGGTTTCCCGATACTTCGTTGAAGAGAAGCAACAAACCATCCCTGCGAGTAACATCAATGCCAAGAAATTGTGCAAATACGGTGTGAAATTTACTGGAAAGATGAGCTTTAACTTTGGATTTCCAACAGAGACATTGCCAGACATGATGTGATCCACATAGATGAGTAGAATGATCATGTTCCTTGTAGTATCCCGCTCCGCGAAGGCACTAGATAAACAGAGAGATCGGATTGCTGGCTCTGCAACGGAAGACGATTGATCTGAGTAAGTGGACAAAGACGCATTTTATGATTCGCTTACGCCTAATAAGAATCTGAGTTTTTGATTGAATGCTATGGTTAATAACAAGATGGTAAATCGTTGAGTATGCTTATACGAGAATTCACGTTGCCATGCTAAGAACAAGAAAAGAGTTACCCTGTATGCTAAGAAGAAAAATTGTTGCCTGCTAATAAGAAACGATATGATGCCTTGCTAAAGTTAGATATGTTGCCTCAAAACCATGAACTGTTGCTGTGCTTAATAAGAAGCGATAAGAGAATGCTCACATGTCCCTGAATAGTAAGTTATCAAGAGTAGAGTTCATGTTTGTTGTTATCATGCTTGCTTAAATAAGATTGTTCATTGTCCCTCGATCGCATGATATAAAGACAGAGATATATAGAGAAGACACATTGTGCTGTTAGAAGAGATGATACGGCTCATCCGTATAAAGAAAAGAATAGAGCTACGGGCTCGGTCATATGAAAAGAAGAGAACAGATGAAATATGAATGTTGTCCGATGATCTGTGCATAGTAGAGTTTTATCTGATAGAGTTGCATACATGCATTGGTCCTGGACAACTTGTGCACAAGTATAGATCCTCACGACCGGTTCTAGAGCACTGGAGCCGCTCGGCCCGGGGGAGGATACACTAACGTCCTGAGGTAAAAGAGACCTCACGGTGTATAGAGAGAGTGTCCACTAGCGACGAGCTAAACCCAAGAGTCACAGCGGCTAATATGGAGAATGATCCATGGGCCATCATATAGATAGGTGTTGATTAGTGAAGAGTTGAACCCTGAGCCGCAGCTGCTAACATGTGTGTTATCAGTGCAAAGCTGAACCTTGGATCATAGCTACTGGTCAACACATGTGTTGGTGCAGAGCTGAGCCATGAGTGACAACAGCTAATCGATGACATGCATAAGAAAGATTTTGTTAAGAGCTAACGATGCAGAGACGAACAGAGAGAAATGTTGGTTATGTTATATTTATTCTAATCCTTGTCTTGTGCAGGGATGGACCGTCGGCTATGGTAATAATCACTGAATAAGTGATGTCCGCTAATGCTTATGTTTCCATAATGAAATGCTTCTATGAATAATCTGATGTAATGAAATGTTGTTGTTCCAAGAGTTGCTAAAGATGTTTTGATGCCTAGAATGCTGCTAATGTCCCTAAAAGCTGCTTGAACAAGATGAATGATTATGGTTCATGAAACACGCTGCGCACTCCACAGAAATGAATAGTCCCTTGTATGTTTGAAATGAATAGAAATGAAGTAAAATAAAATAAATTGTGGCTTTTCAAAGATATTTTCAAAAGATGTAATCTGACTCTGAATATGTATGAAATGAACATAGGTAAAAGTAGCAAGATCACATCACAAGAAATATTTTTTCACTAAATGAATTAGTGATCGTTTCAGACAAATGTAGCCCTTTATTCACAATCACCAGTATGCTGATGTACTGACCTATCATCAGTCTGCACGCAGGTGCAAGATGCATCGAGAAGGATAGTCTGAAGCGATAGTCCGAACCTCATCCTCAGGAGCCAGAAATCAGAAAAGATGCCAAGAGAAGGACATCTGTTGCAAAGAGTTGGATTTGTATATAAAGGGATGTAATGTATGGAACGGGATCATGGTAATCTGTAATGTTTCTGAGAGAATGTAAGCATTGTATCAGAGAGAATTGAGAGCTTCTAATATGTTCAAATGAAATCAATAAAGAGATTGTTTCTGCTACCTTGTGTTCAATTATATTCTGCAATCTGTCCGCTGCTACTTCAAATATTTGTCATATGTTCCGCTGCGTATTATTTATCTTGTCTATTTTGTCATTGTACAGGTCTTGGCCTTGTGCAAGCGCAACTTAGGCTTGCACGGCATCACGCCCAAGCGAGGACGAAAGGCCTCTGCGGGATCGGGGCGTGACATTCCTGGGGTTGATGATGAATAAAAAAGAAATTTTTGTTGCATTCTGAGGAAAACAATATGCTAAACTACTTGGTTGAATTTGTTGAATCATTGCCATGGGGAGACTAATTAAGAGCATAGATAGACTTGTAGAGATTACATGACAGGTACGTGTAAATTGTCTCAAAAGATCGCAACGGATAAAGATATTCTTGACCGAGAGTGTTCGGGGTTCAGATTGGGGCAGGGATGGTTTGAGTAGGGGTGGAAGAGCAAAGCTAGGGCTAGGGTTCAGAGTATTAGGCTTGGGAGAACCCATGTTGCACAGACACGGATCGACACGACGTTTTAGACAAAGCGACACGGATTGGCACTCATTTTGGTGTGTCCTAGCGTACTGTGGAGTGTTCATGCGGGTCCGATACATGTCCGACACAACATGACACGGCATGAACTTTGGATTGTCCTTGCTTCTTTGGAGAGAACCCTACACTGATGTGTAGAAAGATAGGAAAAGAGAATAATGAGACACTTTATTAAGGGAATATGAACTATTTATAGGATGAGGATTGAAATTCCCATATTACATTAACCGACGTGGCATTAAAAGAGAATGCCTACAAATGAAATGCAAACAGATACATAATACTCTCTTACACAACTTTCGCCAACATGGTTATTTAAAAAATATATAAAGCCAACTTTGACAACAATCATTACTAGCTTGTCTTAAAAAATAGGCAAGATGCAAGTTTAAACAGGAATACTGACCTGAGCACAAAGCCACCCATATTAAGGGATAATGAACTACTATTTATACGATGAGGATTGAAAACCCCATATTACATTAACCAACTTGGCATTAAAAGAGACTGTCTACAAATGAAAAGAGATATATAATACTCTCTTACACAACTTTCGCCAACATGGTTATTTTAAAAAAAAAAAAAGATTGAAATTCCCACATTTTATTAAGGGAATATAAACTACTATTTATACGATGAGGATTGAAATCCCCATATTACATTAATCGACGTGGCATCAAAAGAGACTGTCTACAAATGAAATGAAAAGAGAGACAACACTCTCATACACAACTTTCCCCGACTTGGTTATTTAAAAAAAAGATATAAAACCCATTTTGACAACAATCATTACTAGCTTGTCTTAAAAAATAAGCAAGATGCAACTTTAAACAGGAATACTGACCTGAGCACAAAGCCACCCAACCAGGCGTTTTAATACATCATCAACACTCATTAACTTGTTCTTCGAGGACGAGGCTTCTTCATTTGAATCACTGCCCTCTTGAATAGGACGGATGCTATAAGGACAGGGTATTGAATTTTGTCAATCACACATATTTGAATTAAATCATTTGCAGTAACAAAGAGTTCCAGGTACCTCACTATTAGAGACAAGATTTTGCAGCTCTTTTCTTGAACGAACCAGTTGCCTTCCCAAAGCAACCTGAAATGAGAAGAGGACACGTAAATTCTTGTAATTCAAAAAATTAGCATGGCTACATTTATTACCTAACAACATACAGATGCAGATATAGAGAAAACATCAAAAAAAGGATGATGCATGAAAACTAAATACATCCTACAATATCAAAATGACAGTAAAAGAGTTCCAATATAGTGAAAATTTTCTGTAGGCTTCTAAAGATAAGTTATATAACATCAAAAATAGAATGGGCCTGATGAACTATCCAAGATTTCAAAAATTATTAGGTTCTATATATATATTGGCAATGACCTCTAGCTCAAGTGGCTAGTGTGGAGGCAAAAGACCCGAGTGGGCGATGTTCGAATCCTAGTGGGAGCGATCATGGATAATTACATATTCCAATATATATATATATATATATATATATATATATATATATATATATATATGAAAAAGGTAATTTTATTGATACTGATAACAAATCACATCATCTCTCTTGTTTATGTCATGCTAATCATATCCAAATCATTGTTATGCAGGATGCCCACTTGGACGTGCACAAGCCTTCATAGATTCGCTGATTCCTTTCCCGCCGGATGTGCCGAGCAGTTGCTGCCAACCTCATTCGTGCACCTTTGAACACATGGCTCCACGTCCACGATGATTTAAGATGAATTCAATCTGGGCACTGATATCTCTCGAGATGGATGCTAGAATACTCAATTTATGTCTTTGCACTGTCCAAATGTCCCATGTAAAAGGACATATAAAGAATAAGTGATTAAATGTTTCGGCGACACAGTATACAACCCTGTCTACGTACTTGTATCCCAAACTTGGCTAGTCTGTCTAGGGTTAAAAGTCTTCCTTTTAAAGCTTTGTGCATGTGAAATTGCATTTTGCACGAGACGCCTTCATCCAAATAAACTCTGCTTGAGGTATCCGTTGAGACTGCGGACGGAACTGTTCGTATGCTGCATTAATTTCAAATTTTTCCAAAGTAGTGTCTTTCCAAATCCAGTTGTCCGCTATTCTATTCTGATCTATAGTGATCACGTATATGTCCGCAGCTATCATCCTCCCTACCAGGTGATCATTTAACTTCCATTCACCATTTTCAATCAGGCTGCTAACCTGTTCTTGTCGCCTCATCGCCCCATCACTGCATAGGTTTGCCAACCTAATTTACAAACTAAATTCTCATGTCCAAACCATGGGTCAAACCATAAATGTGTTTGGGCACGGCTGCTAATAGCCCGTGTGATTACAGTTTTCATCTACCCTCTATACTGTAGGACAGTTTTGTAGATAACAGAGTACCTATTATTAGGTTGCTGCACCCAAAAATTATCATCCTTTAGATATCTGTTGAATGTCCAATTGGCCCATAATGATCGGCCCTCTAAGAAATTCCAAACCAATTTTAAGCCAGCTAGTCGTGGAGGACTAAGGTTCGTAGCCCCACTCCCCCTTCGTCTTTTGATCTATATAATTCCTCCCAGGCAATAGCATGGACTCCTCCCCTCTATACAAAATCAGCGCATAATTTTTCACTTTTCGAATTATCGCTGTTGGAAGCATAATTGCTTGTAACCAGAATAGTGTATGGCCGAGATCACCGATCGAACCAATTCGATTTGTCCTCCAAATGACAAAGTTTGTGCCTGCAACCTTCTATTCTCCGTTGAACGTATTCCACCATACCCTAACGGTCTCGAGCGCGCGCATAATTGATTGAAAGTGGTAATCCCAGATAATTCACCGGAAGACTTCCCATTTTCAATATATATATATATCGGGCCGGGAAGCACCGGACCAATTTTGAATAAGAGATTCTGATGCCGGGAGCGAACCTGGAGGGCGATCGTGCGAACCGGGAGGGGGCGGCTAGGGTTCCTCCCCCGCGGCCACCGGATCCCCTCGCCAGCGGGGGGAGGAAGACCGGGAAGAAGGGGGGGCGGGCAGCCCCCCAGGGCGGCAGCGGTGCCCCCAAAGGCGGGGAGGGGGGACGGGATCGCTGGTGGGGTGGGGGGGGGGGGGGGGGGTCGGGCGGACCCCCCGGATATGGAGCAGGCGGCGGCGCCCCCCCCCCCCCCCCCCCAGGCGGTGGGGTGGGGGTGGGGGGGGGGGAGCGATGGTGGGGGGGTCGGGCGGACCCCCCCGGGTATGTTGCAGGCAGCGGCGCCCCCTCCGGCGGTGGGGGGGGGGGGGGGGAGGTCGTCCGGGCATGATGCCGTGCGAACCTAGGTTGCGATCGCACAAGGCATAGTCATAAGGTTATCCCAAACACAACAGCTAAGAGAGTACGCAGAGAAATTGAACAACACATTGAGGCAGAGAAACTTTTCCTTTTATTGATAATAGACATCACTTACAAGACTCTATTACAATCATGCCGCGCGAGCTTCACAAAATGACTCGATTACAAAATGAACGCCGATGAGATAGTCGTTCCATACATGCATCTCTTATTTTACAGCAAAAGTATTCCAGCCACCTGGAATGAAGGGAGGCCGAGACATGTTTCTTGGACTGATGCAGAGAGTCTTCAAAAGTGGAGTAGCGAGAGTCTTCGACGCGCGGTCGAAGCTTCAAAACACGAACGTCGCATTGGTTAGTTGGCACGTCCCTCCGGATTCGCAGCACCTATGGATAGCGAGGGTCAGTACGATCACATGTATTGGCGAGTGGCTAATTAAACCCAAGCTTCCATTTGTTCAAACAGTTTTATAAAAACATGTTAGCCATTTTGGATCTTTCTAGCCATCCTGATTGATTTACATGTTAACATGTTAAGAGACAAGCATTTGATAGGCAATAAAACATAACTTACGATACATCTTACCCATGGCAGAGCGTGCCATTGCAGCATAACTTACCATGTTCATTCCCTGTCATATTTATAACAAGTTTATGAGTTATGTGCAAGTGTGGGTCACTGGCAATTCAAGTCATCCTGGACGTATAGCCTGGTCGAGACGGTGCCCTTTCAGCGCGGGTAGCTAGCCCCGCTGAAAGTCCCGAATGACCCGTGCTAGCATCCAGCACAACTATCTTGCATTCCTCCTAGGCTGAAACGGTCATGTGGCCTCGGATTGTCGTTCGAGGAAGAGAAGCCTTGCGCGCAAGTTGTCCATGACCGTGCTTAAGTTAACAAGTTATTCAAGCACGTTTTATGGTACCGTTAGGACTATTGTGTAATCGATTCGTTTACTTTGTTTTGCAGAGCCTGAAATAATTCTCCCTCTTTTCTAGAATCTTATCTTTTCTCTTTTTGAGCATAGAACTTGTATTTTCCAAGTAAATCATTCTAATTCGATGCAGTTATCCGAGTTCTTGTTTTTTGAAACAGAGGGAGGTCAGCCACTCACCTTAGTCTTTGCTTCAGGCGAGGGACTGGTTGGCAGCGCTTAGACGTCGCCTACGCGATCACCTGCAATCGCATAAGCAACTGATTAGAACACTGTTATTCAAAGGGATTCGATAATGAATGCGAAGTTCAAAAACGCAAGCCATGAAACCATCGAAAACATTCACGAAAACGCATTCATGAAAGCCAAAGCCAAAGCAAGTGCGGCATGAAAACTAGAGCAACGAGAGGTCTCTCTCGACTCAGCCGCAGAGCCAATCCTTGAGGCGCAACCCGCTGAATTTGGGACTTAATTCCGAAGAAGCCTTTCCATAACGAGAAAATGATCTTAATTCTATCGTTTCCGTTCGACCGATTCGATCGATTTCGACCTATCGGTCCTGACCGAATCGATAGCGACAGTGTTCCTTTCTCGCGCACCCCGTGGACAGAAAACGGGGCACGATGTAGGGACGGGGCACTACAGTACACACCCTCATCGTGTGGCCGAAACAACCACAACGCGAGCACACTGGAGGAACACATTCATAATCCACTGCCTACATTTTAATCTCCCCGGATAGTAGTTCATACTCCAGGACTCTGTGGTAATGTGGATGATGCTTCAATTTCTACGAATATCTTGGCATAAGCTAGTTTAGATTTCGTGGCAGTTGCCTCGTCCGATTTAATAGGAATCCCTATTAGGCTAGCCAGTTTCATAATCATCGGGATGCTCCAATATTGAATTGGCAGACCTGGGAGACGGATCCAAATAGGGATAGTATGCAACGAATCTCTTTCACGTTTAGCATCCATATGCCATTGGTTTAGGATGATTGGCCGGCCATCAAAGGTCCATGACCCTCCTTGCAGTATGCACTCTACATCTTCCTGTAATCCAAATCGGACGAAGTAGAAACAGTTTTCTCGAGCGAAGAACTCCATGCTACCACATGGCTTCCATACCCGATTGGCATACATCTGAATATGTCCATAGAACGGTCTATCCCCCATAACATAGAGAATTAGTGTATTCTTTCAGTACTTTGCCGTTTCCTCTAGGTCATCCTCTATGAATTCCACGACTCGTCTTTGTGCACCAATGGTCTTTGGCTCGATATACTGCATGGCCGCATCTGACTGTTGGATTCCTTCTTTGCACACCCGTGCCCAGGATCTCTTACCTGCATCTTCTTTAGTCTTTTGTCCTTCGGTCCGTTCGGCCGCACCCTGACTTCGTTGGTCGGGTGATCTCGCCTCCTGCAACCCTCTTGATCGTATCATCTGGTGGGGGGGCCTATGATCGGCTTGGGAAGCATTATGGACCGCTCCCCGGATGTCCGGCTCACGTTCTCCGGGGTCACATGGGTTGTCGAAGGCCTCTGGATGGTCGCATGTGTCCGCCTCTCTCGCAGACATGAACCCTATATTTAACCCTATATATATATATATATATATATATATATATATATATATATATATTATTTTTTAACCCTATATTTAACCCTATATATTTAACCCTATATTTAACCATATATATATATATATATATATATATATATATACCGCTCCCCGGATGTCCGGCTCACGTTCCCCGGGGTCACATGGGTTGTCGAAGGCCTTGGGAAGTCGCATGTGTCTGCCTCTCTCGCAGACATGAACCATATATATATATATATATATATATATATATATTTTTTTTTTTTTTTTTTTTTGGGGGGGGGGGCTAAAATATGGTTAGAAGGAAAACTTAGTAGTAAGTACATGACAGTAAGCATCAGCCAAGATACATCTCTCCCACTTAGGAACTCAATCCCATCATGGACAGTAGTTTTAAAAGTAGCTACTGATTACGTTAACGAGTACAATAAAACTATTGAAAGATACAACATCAACTTCTAGTAAAAGTAAGCCCAATTTACTTCTTTCCACAGTTAAAGCACAACACAGCCTTTGCCCTTTGCTTTCCACATCCTAATCATCTTCATCTTCCTCCTCGCTTCCACTGTTAACCTCAGACTTTGATTTGTCCGACTCCTCCTCGTTCACTTCAGTGTTGTCCTCCGGCTCGTCCTGTGCTTGCCCCTTCTCATATGCCTCAACCTTTTTCTGGTACTCGGCCTTCAACTTGTCAGCCTTGGAAACATAAGGTTCCTTGTCAGCATCGGACATAGACTTCCACCTGGCCCCACCAGCTTTAGTAACGGCGGCTACGCTCTTGTTGTTAGGGTTCTTCTCCTTGAACTCTTTCCTGAACTCTTCCAGGAAGACGAAGAAGGCGCTGGAGGCCCTCTTCGGCTTGTTCGGGTCCTTGCCGGCCTTGGTCTTCCCTTTCTTCACAGCGAGCTTGGTGTTGGCTTTCGCGGAGCCGGCGTTCTTCGGCGGCCTTCCTCTTCCTCTTCCTGTCATGGCGAGATCTTAGGGTTAGGGTTTCTCTTTGTGGGGAGAGAGATTTTTGAAAAAGGGTAAATTTTATATATATATATATATATATATATATATATATATATATATATATATAATTTTTGAAAAAGGGATAGTATGCAACGAATCTCTTTCACGTTTAGCATCCATATGCCATTGGTTTAGCATCTCTCTCTTTGTGGGGAGAGAGATTTTTCAAATATATATATATGGCGGCGGCTACAGGAGACATCGGAAACCCTAGCTCTGCTAGGGCATCGCCTAATCGCGACGTGGAGGCGGCCAACCGCCCCCCGGACCGGGGGAAAGGCAAGGGGGTGGCGGGGGCGGTCGGTGGCGACCGGCATGTGGCGGTCGGCGGCGGCGGGCCGCCGGCGAAGGACGCGGCAGCCGTTGCACGCGTCCGCGCGGGCGCTGGAGCGCAGCAGGTTGACCGGGGAGGTCCGGCGACCCTCCCCCGGGGGCGGGCGGCGGCCGGCGACCCTCCCCAGGAGGGGGGGGGGGCGGCCGGGGCGGGCTACGGGCGGTGACTTCCCTCCCGGGCACGGATTCGGCAGGGTGTTCGACGGCGGTGGCCTCCGGGGGCTCCCCGATGGTGTTCACCGCCCAAAGAACATCGTCGGGATTGGAGGATGAGGAGGGGGCTTGGACTACGGTCCAGAATCGGAGGGTTCGGCGAGGAGGAGGACAAAGATCGCAGATCCCTGAGGCTAGGAGAGGCACAACTTATTCGCAGGGATCGGACAGGAGGGCGGGGATAGCCAGGAGAGCGGGTCCATCGGGGGGACAGGCACACTCGGGGGAACGGGAGGGACACGCCAGGATTGCGTGGCGGCCCCGTGCGAAAGGGGTGACGGGGACGGCTGTCCCAGTTATCGGAGGGAGAGTTACTGCTGCGACCATGAGTGCCAGGCCACCTCCGACGACTCTTCCTCGGAGTTCGGGCCCGCGGCCTGTATCCTGGGCGGATGCATGCAAGGTGGGGGTCGCCAAGACGCCGGCATCGATGGAGTACGTTGCACCTATGGCGATTGGGGGTGAGCTCTGCGCCGACTTCCCAGCCGACGAAGTGGCGAAGGTGACGGCATTCTGGGAGAACACGTTAGTGCTGTATGTGTTGGGGAGCAAGCCCTTCTACGGGCAGATCAGAGGATATGCGGACAGAGTCTGGCGGCCGAAGGGGAGCATGGAGTTCTTCTCCAAGGAGAACGGCTTCTACTTCGTTAAATTTGGGTTGGCGGAAGATGTGACTCGGATACTCCAGGGAGGGCCATGGACGTTTGACGGCCGCCTCATTATTCTGAAGCAATGGACCCCTGACTTGAGGTGTGAGAAGGAGGTGCTTAATGTTGTGCCAGTGTGGGTTCGTTTTCCTGAGTTCCCGGTACGCTTATGGAGTGTCCCACTTCTTATGAGACTTGCCAGCCTCATTGGCAAGCCGATTAAGGCGGATGATGCTACCGCTTTCAGGTCTAGGCTGATGTATGCACGGGTATTTGTGGAGATTGACGCCAGGTTGGACCTGCCTGAGCAGTTGAAGTACAGGACACCTTCTGGCCAGTTCGCTATGCAGAAGGTGGAGTATGAGTGGGTCCCCCCCAGATGTCCGGCATGTGCCTGCTTCGGGCATCTCCCGAGTGCGTGTAGACGTAGGGGAGCTTCTGAGGTGGTGCCGGAGGAGGTAGTGCAGGAGGCAGGTGGTGCTGATGACTCCCCCGTTGTGGACCAGGTGGGCTTGATGGAGGATGATATGGAGGCAGACTCTTCTCCCATCTCGGGTGAAGATAAGGGGTCTCCGACGGAGGTTCTTACTGGAGCGATGGTTGAGTATGTGGGGACGAGGACCATGACCACTAGGAGTATGGGGCAGGAGGACAGGAGACAGGGAGATATAGACGCGCTAGCACTTCAGGTGTACAGTCGGAAGCGCCAGGCTACGGAGGCACATAGTGAGGACAGCGGACAGGGTGGGACAGAGAGAGTATGGAAGGTCAATCCTAAATGGGTGGCAGTACTAGCACAGCCTCCCCCACAGGGGGACCCACACGGGGCCGCGGCCCCTGCTCTGCCCCTCCTTCTACAGGGGGATAGAGCTGAGGATACCAGAGATATGGAGGTTGCACTCTCCCCGGGTGCCCCTTCAGAGGATGTTCAGGGGATCCCACCCGCGGTTTAGATGTCGGCCCTTGCCTGGAATGTCCGGGGGGGTTGTTCTCTGGGGAGATGGAGGGAGATTAGTGAGGTGCTGAGGAAGGAGCAGTGTGAAATCTCGATATTACTAGAGACTAAGATCAGGGGGGCGAAAACTCTGTCCCGTAGAACTCCTACGGACTGGGTCCAGCTTCACAACCTTGGTCTCTGTGATATGGCGAGGATCTGGGTTAGATGGAATGGAGCTAGTTGGGAGGGTGAGGAGGTTTTCATGTCTGACCAGCTGGTGGCTATCTCCTTCACCAACAAGGGGGGTTCCACTTCTTACTGGGAGCCGTCTACGGGCACAATGACAGGAGGCGTCGGGAGACCTTGTGGCAGGACATCATCAGGCTGAGTTCTTTAGCGAGGCATCGGCATCTCCCTCTTCTTATTATGGGAGACTTCAATGCTACGCTATACCGGGGAGAGAAGCTGGGGGGGCGGCCGGTGCCGGACCAGATCCTCTCAGATTTTCAGTCTTGCCTACTCCAGTCAGGGCTCAGGGACCTGGAGAGGATTAGGCACATATGGACTTGGCACAACAAGGCAGAGGTGAGCAGGGTGGCATGCCAGCTGGATCGGGCTTTGGGGAACAGTGATTGGTTCCGCCTATTCCCCTCCTCTGTGGCTGAGGGGCTCCCTGCGGGGACCAGTGACCACTCGCCGATCCTGGTGCGCTTCGTGGAGAGTCCCAGATGGAGAGCCCGTCCGTTCCGGTATGACAACAGTTGGTTCCTATCGGCTGGCTATGAGGAGACTGTGGCGGGAGGACTTGGCCAGGAGGCGGTCGGCACTGTCCAGTTTTGTATGGTTCACAGGCTGAAGAACGCCAAACGCGCCATCAGAGACTGGGTGAGGGCACTTCCCCGGACCTCCTTACAGGAGAAGGAGGCGGAGTTGAGAGACCTGCAGTCAGAGCTTCAGGGCGACATGATGAGTGGGAAGATGGCGGCTAGAGAGAAGAGGTTGGCTGCAGAGGTCAACACCTTGAGGCTTCAGCAGGAGATTAGTGCAGCCCAACGGGCCAAATGCTCCTGGCTCAAGGATGGGGATCGTTGCACCAAATTCTTCTATGATGTCATCCGGGCGCGTCAGCACCGGAACCGTATCCAGAGACTGATTGGCAGGGACGGGCGCCTTGTGACTGACCAGGTTGCTATCCAGGAGGAGGCTGTCCGGTTCTACTCTGAGCTCTATCATCAGACGGACTATCCCTCGGTTTTCCCGCAGCTGATTACGAAGACGCTGATTACGGAGTACGGCAATAGTCTTCTTATGGCCCCTATCCGGATGGCGGAGGTGGAGACGATTGTGATGCAGGCTGATGCTTCCAAGGCTCCTGGGCCGGATGGGTTCTCCAGTGGTTTCTACAAGCGCCATTGGAATATCCTCAAGGTCCCGGTCATTGCGGCTGTTCAGGAGTTCTTTGATACGGGCAAGCTCCTGAAGGAGCTGAACCACACCTTCCTGACGCTTGTGCCCAAGAAGGAGGGGGCGACATCTCTTGCTGACTTTCGACCGATTGCTTGCTGTAATTATTTGTATAAAATAATTACTCATTTTATGTGCAGAAGGATGGAGGATGCTATGCAGGGTCTGGTATCTCGGAATCAGGCGGCCTTCATTAAGGGGCGGTCTATTGCGGAGCATAGCCTGCTGGCTCATGAGCTGATTCGGGAGTTCCACAAGCCTGGAGGGATGAAGGCATGTGTGAAGCTCGACCTGAGGAAAGCCTACGACACCGTCAACAGGGACTTCCTCTGTCATTTGATGGCTGCGATGGACTTCTCCGAGACTTGGGTGGATAGAGTCAGAGAGTGCATCACCTCTCCTACTTTCTCGGTCCTCATCCAGGGTATCCCTTACGGGTTCTTTGGTAGCAGCAGGGGGCTTCGGCAGGGGGACCCGCTTTCCCCCTACCTATTCACCCTTGTGATGGAGTATTTCACATGTTTGATGGACATCGCGGTACATCGGGAGAGGATTGTACCGATATACAGTAGGGTCTCTCCGGTGGTCTCTCATCTCATTTATGCTGATGACCTTTTGGTCCTGTTGAGGCCTTCCATGCGAGGGATGAGGGAGCTTGCGGCAGTGATGGAGGAGTTCGGACAGCTATCGGGCCTTCGGTTAAACAGGGACAAGAGCAAAGTCTACTTCAGCAGCTCTTGCACTTTGAAGGAGGAGCGGGCCTTGGAGCTTGGGGTGGAAAAGGGGGACCTACCGGTGAAATATCTGGGGGTGCCCATTTCCGTCAACTACGCGAAGGATCGTGATTGTCAGAGTCTGGTGGATTTTGCATAGAGGAGGGTTGAGGGTTGGCAGGCGGCTGGCCTATCGTTTGGTGGGCGTATTGAGCTGGTGCGCTCAGTTATCTCTGCTATTGCTCTGTTCTGGCTCCAATCGATTATGCTTCCTTTGGCTACTATCAGAAAGATAGAGGGCATATGTGCCAAGTTCATTTGGCATGGGGGGATCCATGCCATCTCTTGGGAGCAGCTCTGTCGGCCCAGGAAAGAGGAAGGTGTGGGTCTGCGCTCACTTGTTTCTGTCCGGGAGGCGGCGGGGATCAAGCTGGCATGGAGGTTCCTTCAGGGTGATTCTCTATGGTCGGCCTGGATGACTAGTCGGTATCTCCGGGGCAGAAACTTCTGGGTATGTAAAATTGACAACAACTTCTCTGTGTCTTTCAAGCATATCCTGAGGAACCGACATGTTCTTCGGACGGCTATGCGGAGGAGGATGAGGGAGGGAGGAGAGACGGATCTATGGCTCGATCCGTGGATCTCAGGCCAGTCTCTCCTGGAGATTCTGGGTCCCCAGAGGGACGGCGTGGCATACAGAGGTCTGACTTGTAGGCACATCATCCGTGGTGGGGTCTGGAGGCCAGAGGCGTATCGTTTCACTGCTCCGTTAGGGGAGGAGATCAGACAGGTGCAGATCACTCCGACGGCACTGTGTCTGGATTTGGGCCCCTCCCGGCCGCTCGGAGGGTGCAGGGGAGTTCCGATTTAGCAGCTGCTACGACCTTGTCCGCACTCACTTCGATGATATTGAGGAGTACGACTTTGTCTGGGGGAAGGGGCTTGCCAGGAAAATGCAACTGTCTGCATACAAACTGGTGCTGGGCCAGTTACTTACTCGGGACAGATTGCTTCGGTTCGGGGTTTCTGTCCCTGACCCTAAGTGTGTTTTATGTGAGACAGAGACTGAATCCATTGGGCACCTGTTCTTTCAGTGCCATGTGGCGTGGAGCATCTGGACAGAGCAGAGCCGGAGACACTTGGAAGGGGTTGGAAGGGAGCGTGACTTCAGAGAAATCCTTAAGTGGATTGGTGATTGCAGGGGCAAGGAGCAGAGCTGGGCTAGGCGTGCTAGATTGAGACTTGCTGCATCAGTTTGGCATGTCTGGCGGGAGAGGAACCGACGCATCTATGAGGGACTATCCACCCCACTGGTGGGCATCCTTCATAACATTGAGTCGGATGTACTAGTAATGTCCCCCTGAGCCGGGATTGTATCTCTATGTTGTAACCTTATTGAGATGATGGAATAAAATTTACCCTTTTCCCAAAAAAAAATATATATATATATATATATATTTGAAAAAAGGGTAAATTTTATTCCAAAATCAACTCATAAAATCATACAATCACCAATAGTCTCCCACCCATTTAGGCTGCCATAGCAGTTACATCAAATTCTATATTATGTAGAATGCCTATAGGAGGGGTGGTTAGACCCTCGAAAATGTGTATATATATGTGTGTGTGTGTGTGTGTGTGTGTGATCAAGACTTGGTAGCTCAAGTAGCTAGAGTGAAGACATAAGATCCGAGTGGGTGGTGTTCGAATCCCGGTGGGAGCGAACATGAACAATTATCTCTTTATATATATATATATATATATATATATATATATATATATATATATATATATATATTCAATATTGCATGTATAAGCTTCTGCTGGATAAACTTCTTACTCGGGACCGTCTTCACCGATTCGGGGTTATTCCTCCGGACCTTAGTTGTGTGCTATGTGGCCAAAGGTCGTAGTCTATGAAACACCTATTCTTTGAGTACTCGTATTCCTGGAAAGTTTGGCAAGCACAAAGAAGGGTGTTGAGGCTGAGGAATATTAATTATATGCATCACACAGAGATCATTGGAAGCATCATAGGGGTTCGACGACGAGGTTTGCTTTGATTCAAGGAAGCTTGTACTCGACTGGCATCGATAGTGTGGCATATCCGAAGAAAAGAAACAACAGGATATTTGCCGGATTCGGTACCTCTCCTACTGGAATCCTTCATAACATTCAGTTTGATGTAAAAGGGTTGATCCAAATCTGACTCCCTCCTCAAGAGGATGAGATGTAACTAGCTTTTTATCAATACAATTACCTTCTTCCAAACATATATATATATATATATATATATATATATATATATTACGCACACACCTGCTCCCCCGTGGGATCGAACCCACCTACCCGGGGAGAATGTCGTCCCACGCTACCACCTGAGCTAGGAGGGCTGGTATAATATATATATATATATATATATATATATATATATATATATATATATATAGGGTCCGCCGCATCGGGAGCCCCGCGGGGGAGCTCCACCTGCCCCTCGTCCGTTGGATGAAGCGCACCCCCCCCCCCCCCCCCCAACCCGACGCAGGGCTTATATATATATATATATATATATATATATATATATATACAGAATGCTTCCAACATTAACTATTTAAACCTGTTCAGATATCAGATATGTGCTATCAACCAAATTGGTATATCGAGTCTAATCCCTGGATCTCACATTAACTATGCAAATCTGTCCAGATATCAGATATGTGCTACTAATCAAATTGGTATATTGTGTCTAATGACTTGAATGACATGGATATCATAATGCTGACATCTTATATTCAAGTTAAGAGGCTGTAAATGGTGTTATATATAACTTAAGAAAGTTCCATAGATATCTTGACTTGCTAAAGATTTGTCATGGAAAAGTCTAGCTCTTCTGGGGTTCGCTGCAAGTGACAGACAAGAAAGAGTAAGTAATTATTCATAAGACATAAAGTTCTGAGTAATTTGTTGTACTTTCTCCAACCTGTGAGCATGTCATCAATTAGAGCAATCACATAATCTACAGTCTCTTCCTTAAAAACATCACGCAAAATGCTCATAAAGACATTTACATAAGCTGGTCCATCCTGTAAATATCATTTACTAATTAGTCCATAGAGAAACAACATCACACCATATTAAACTGCAGATGGTAGTCTAGCTAAACCATGAATAACTGAAGAGTGACGGACAACAGCAAAAAAAAAGGATTTGAGAAAACCACATCGAAAGGATTAATAAAGACAACAGAAATTACCCGTTCTATAGAAGACATTAAACTACAAGGAATGAGCAAGAAATTCAAGATGAATGTATCCCACAGCAAGCAATGTCTATCAGTGGCTTTCTTCTTGTATGAACATATCGATTCCATTAACATGCAGTATTTTCCAGCTGCTGGTGTCAGACACGCACACACACACACACACTCTCTCGATGACGCCTCAAGACAGTGGTGAACACAGGCTTTTTCCAGGTAGAGCAGAAATATATTAACTTAATATTTTGTAAAACATACCCACAAATCCCAAAATGTCTACTTATTTATTTTCCCAAATTGCCTTGACCTGCTGCACTGCAAAAGTGCCAGGTGCACTGTGAACAGGCTATGATTTGTACTGACCCACATGCTAGTGAGGCATGTAGAGGCGATTAAGGGTGTGTTTGTTGGTGGGAAATTGAGATAAATGAAAAGAACAATAAAATAGTTTTCGCTTGTTTGGTTACAAGGAGAAGAGAGCGCAAGTGAGAGACTCTTATATATTAACCATTTTCTCCTCTCTCTTAACCAAGAGTAACCATCTTTCTTCTTCTTACGAGATCAGACGAAACAAGCTTTCATCCCAATTTTGGGGCGGCTGTTTGATTGGTTTTCTTCCATTCAACTTTGTTAAGGGCCATATCCTCCGTAACACTTTCGCAACTTTTTGTGATTTGTTTCCGACTTTCTTCACTTATCAAAAAGAAAACATGTTTCCTTTGCTTTCTTTCTCTTTCATTTTCCTGTTCTTTTACTTCCCCCGATTACCCTCCAACCATAAAGAACCTAAGGACCATCAACCACATCATTGAGAAACCATAGTAGCCACTATTATAAAATGGTCAATAATCAATTACACATGCCAAAAATTGTCCTATAGATATATTACCGCTATAAGCCCCAAACCTACCCAAAAATGTAAACAAACAGCAAACCAAAGATCTTTTTCTCATTACTTATAGAACCTAAGATCTTATTATTAATCCTTATAAAAACTCAAAAAACCAAAACATCCCATGTGTAATCTCTGACAAAAACAAATAAGGAATTTAAACAAAAACCTAATACATAAGAAGAGAAGGGATTTAGCAGAATATTTTTTAAGCAATTATGAACTCATTGCCACTTCTTACAGTAGTAATTACAAAGCAACTGCCATTTTGCCTACGGCTAAACCCATCTTTCTACATTTCTTCTTCCTAAAAAAGGAAATAAAAGGATTTAACAGTTACAAACCTTTTGCATGCCTAAGGACATAATAAACTGACTCATAATAGATGAGATAAGAGAACGCAATGAAGTTTAGGATCCATAAGAAAATGGTCTGGAGATGATTGCATGCGCATAAGTAGACAGAGAAGCTTCTCTGGAGAGGAGGATTTTCTCAGAAGCTTCTCATTCCTGTGAAGCCTTTTGGGGGAAGAATTAGATCGATTAGGAATTAGAGGTTTTGATGGAGTGAATTGGGCTTGGGCCGTTGGGATTGCCATGCCTTCACTCTTTTGTGTAATGTGTCATAGAGATAAATGTAATTTACTATTGCAAAAGTGTTCTAAAAATCGCTAGGCCGACTCGGTGCGGCGGAGGTTCGCTTAGCGCCTAGCCCGCCTAGGCGGCGCCTAGGATTTTTTTTTTTTTAATTTTAGAAATTTTGAGATTTGAAATTTCAATGTTCTAAAATCCAAATACTATCTTAAAACCCAAACAAATATCCAAAATACAACTAAGAATCAACAAAATCAAAAAACACGGCCGCCTAGGACCTGCCTAGCCCACCGCCTAGGGGGTTTTCGGTGCGATGGACGGCGCCTAGCACCTAGGCGGGCGCCTAGGCCGATTTTTAGAACACTGGTAAATTGTATCATCTTCTTCGTCTAGACACTTTGACAGTCTAAAGAAACTTGGAGGTTGCTCCTTGGTTGCATGATATTAAACTATAATCCAAAAGGTACCTACATGTCAATTGATAACCTAGGTTTTATGGCATGGCCGTCTCATGCTCATAACTACCTTGGAGGAATTTGACACCAACATACACAATTGACGTCAGATGGACAACCTCCGTCAAATCTTGTAATGCAGCTTTTTGGTTGGATGATAATGATGAGTTGGGCTGACTAGGAACAAATAAGAATTTTAATAAGAGACTTTGGATTCGGATTCAACTCCAGAGTTGGCCAATAAAGGAGTGGCAGTTAAATTTTAATACAAGAATTGATATTGAACTGTCTTGTTCAAGCAATTTTCTAATGGGCTCAAAAATCTCAGGTGGAGTGGCCGGACCTGCCCGGCCAAGTGTCCATCTGCCTCTGCCACAAGACACTTCTAGAACACTTCAATTCATTAATCATGATAATATCACAATAACACTGTAATGTGTATCACATGCACACAACAGTTTTATCCACAAGCCTGATGTAACAGTCACTTACAGCACTTAATACTTTCTAATGAGAAAGTGATACTAGTAAGTCAGTAACAAGTTGTGTTTTACAGCTCCGAACAATCAATACCGGGAAACAAAATCTTTGCATTTTTGGTATATATAAATGATGTTATAGGATATGGTAATGTCATTTTTTTTCCTCTTTTGCTTAAAGTGTCATGGAGATGAATGCACTTCCCTATAGCAAATTATATCAACTTAACCTCTTCGTCTAGACTCTTTATAGTATAGGGGAACTTCGAGGATGCTATTTGGTTGCATGGCTTAAACTGCATAGCCAAAAGATGGGTCTACTATATGCCAATTGGTCGTGTCTATGTTTTATGGCATGACCCTCTCATGCTCATAGCAACCTTGGTTACGAATTTAGCACCAACATAGGGTTTGACGTTAGATAGACAGTCAAAAGTTTGTCAATTATTTTACGGAGCTTTCTTATGCTCGATAGCCAACCCCCTTTCTGATGGGAAAAAATTTTGGACGAAGATGATAAATAACGTAATAGGATATTAGGATGCACTCCAAACTATGTTGTATAGGACGCTAGGTGATGCGAGGCGACAGGCCACCCACCTCGCCTAGGCGTCCGCCCAGGATTCGTGCATTCGTCCAGGATCTTCCCCGAAATCAAAGGAGCAGCAGTAGAAGAAGAAGAAACAGAAAGATAGAAAAAGAAAAAATCGAAGAAGCAACAACAAAAGAAAAAGAAAACAACAACAAAGAAGCAACAAGAAGTATTTTTAAGAAAAAAAGTTAAAAATAGACAAATCGTCTAAATACCGCCTATATTTTCCCTGGGCGACCCTAGAAGGTCGCCTGGGCGCGCCTATGCGACCATCGCCACACCCAAGTCAAGGCGACTACTCTTCAACCTGCACGCCAAGGCCGCCTAGGTGCCGCCTGTGACAACATAGCTCCAAACAAGGAAAAGTCATGTTGATAAAGGGTACTGTTTATATCCTGTCCTTTGACTACGAAAAGTTACATCAGAAGTTGCGAGGAACTTGAAATTTGCACGAGATCCTAACAGGTATATCAACTTCTCTAATGTATGAAACATAGCAGCACATTACTTACATCGTCAAGCAAGGAAGCTCGTTGGCTTTCAGATTTTTTGTCATAGCGCCGCAATAGCTGAAGGCCTGTTCCCGTGATCAGCTTAGTTGACATATAAGTCTCCCATGGAATATCACTCCTGAGAACCTGGAAAAGAATATGCTGATGGCGAATAAAATTTAAAAGCTTCAAGTACAGGCAAGGAAACAAAACATACTTCCGCTTGAGATTACAAAAGTTATCTCAGCCATTTCAACTTCACGAACCTCTATTGGTTTGATGTCTTGATTGAATCTAAGAATTTTGCATGAATCTCATTCGTGAATATCAGTATAATTTATGTGTAGCCTTCTCAGGCTTTTAAAAATAGTTTGCACTTCTTATTTCTTAAGCTCTTTCAATCATTTAGTTGTTTGCATTTTGTTGGCCTACTTGTGAAGGTTGCTTGATACTAATTTCTCTTCTTATCAACAGGTTTCCTAAACTAAATGCCACCAGAAAGTTGAGTATCGTGCTATATTTTTTACTCTTGTCCTCCATGTGTGACTGTGTCCCAGTATAGCCCTTAGTGTCCACTAGTCGTTTTCTTCATAAACTAGACCAATAGTAGTTATGACGTATGTTTCTATTTCCAATTATGGATCAAAATCCTGCATTTATCCTCAATAAGTTGGATTTGGGTTCCAGAGTTAACCCACCCAATTACCTAAATTGTTTTCCGTTGCATACAAAACTAGAATGATGGCAACTAAGAAAACATGTGTCAATGTAAAAGAACATGTTATGCCAGATTATATGGACTGTGTTGAGGTTATGGATAAAACTATAATAGCTCATATCTGAATAGTATTTTTTAAAATTTTCTACTATAAAGGAATATAAAAAAATGTAAAGACGGATAAAATGAGGTAATGGAGATGGATACATTAACAATATGAAATAATACTTGAGGGTTATATCAAATACAATTAGCTTACAGGTTAATGTGTCTTGTTGAATAGGTTGCTTAGAAGTAGATTGGAGACTGAAGATGAAGTTTTATCTAAGGTTACTTCAGATGTAAGGGATGATTGTGTATGATAGAAGGTAAGGAGATATAAGAGCAGAAAGTCAATGGAGATTGTATTTTGTAGAGGCTTTAGTTGAAGTAATATAGGAAGCTGACTATGTCTATGATACCCGGACTCGGCACTTTAGGCCGAAGTACCCGAGTCGACACGACCTGACACGGGTACGGGTACGAAATCCGGGTCGGACTCGTCAGGGTGACTAGCGGACACGGCCCTTGAGAACATATTCATAGAACAAATAAATAAGAAATTCAAATAACAGGATGATTTCTAGTAATAAATCCACCAAATATAAATATATATATGTATGTATAATTTCGTATGGATATGTTGGTGGTCGAATCTACCGAATTAGGGGAGAGGGCAGGTGGAGACGTCCTTCTTCTTCGTTGTTGAAAACTCAGTGAGAGAAATAGGTGCCTCCTCCTCCTCTTCTTCTTCTTCTTCTTCTTCTTCTCCGTTGGGATACTATGAGAGAGAGAGAGAGAGAGTGGTTTGTGGTTTGGTTCTTTGGGTTTGAGATGGTTTTGGAAAAGAGAGAATAAATGAGGGGAAGATGACAAGGTGGAGTGAGTTGGCATCTGTACTTGGCATTTGGCAAGTGTGCACTGTTATTTTGTTTTATTTTTTTTAGCTTAGGAAATGGCACCTGTACTTGGCAAGTGTGTAGTGTTCACCGGATATATTTAGGTCCGGTTGCTTCTTTTAGAAGAGTTTCCATTTTTTTTCCCCATAGAGTAAGTTAAGTAATATATTTCAGTTTTGAAGTATTATTAATGGGTATTGTTAATGTATTATTATCAATGTAAAATAAATGATTTTCTGCTAAAAAGTATCATGCTAAAAAATATGCAGTTTAAAAAAACATAAGTCTTGTACTTAACTTGTAACCAGTTTATTAAAAAAAAATTCATACAAATTATCAAAAATTTAAAAATATATGTAAAAAAAATAGTTTGAGAACAGGGACAGAGCCAGGATTAAAATTATGGAGGGGCCGTGCTACTACATATAAAAATTCTTAAAGCTGTCATGTTAATTAGACTTCAATAGCAAAAAATATACTAAAACTCAAACAAGAATGAGCAAAAAAAGACAATATTTTTCAAATTGTTACAAAAGAAGAAGCAAAACATTATAAATAAAATATTTTTAAAACATGTAAAATATTTAATAAAGTGTTGGAGGTGAGGTTTGAACTTGTAACCTCTAGATTAAAAATCCAAAATACCACTTGAGCTAACTTGTTCTTTAGACATTAATAGGCCAAACTAATATATATTGTAAACTTGTAAAAACATTTTATATAGTAATCAACATTTTTTTTTAAATTGGGGGGGGGGGGGGGGGGGGGGGGGGGGGGCCTTGGACCCTATGTAGATCCTTGTTTGAGAAGTTTGTAAACGAAGAATAGATACACCTTGAGAAGGTCATTTTAGTTTATTTCAAAATTGTCAAGTCCAAAACGTTTTTCCTAAGGACATTTAAAAACTATAAATAAATAAAAACATCCATACTAAGGACGTGCAAGGTCGGCCCTGACCCAAAATAGCTAAGACGACCGTCCAGGACCCAAGGGCCAAGAGGACCCAAGGGCCAAGAGGACCCAACAAGTCAATTTATATATATACACTAATAATTTCGTATCTAAAATATAACTAGTAGTCTAGTATATACTATGGGTCTCTTTTAACACAAAATCTTGGTGGGGCATTTTTTAAAAAGATAGTACTTCCACTAAAAAAAAGCAAATACTACATTCAACAAGATTTGATCTCAAAAATTTTGATTTACAAATATATATTCTAACCAACTGAGTTACAACAAACTTATGTATTAGTTAAATTTACCAAATTAACTTTATTCTGTATAGAAAACTTATAAAAAAATTTTAAAAAAATCAAAACACCTTTACTGAGGGTGTTTTGGACTTAGTAAAAACTTGAAAAACATTGTGGACTTTACAATTTTGAAACGAACTAAGGTTGTATCTGTTCTTTGTTTGCAAATTTCTCAAACTATTTTTTTTTTTTTTGTACTTTTTATAAAATTTGATGCTTCGTATAAAAATTTACGAATTTATAATCATTCTGCCAACTATAACTAACAAAATAACTCTATCATCACGAGCCAATTTATAGTGTTATTTAGTCTAGGAACGTCAAAATGGATTTATTTAATTTAATTTTTATTTAATTTAGTTACATGGTAAAGTAGGAACATATTGCTTGTTTAAAGGGAAAATAAAATAAAATTATATATTATTTTATTTTTTTATAATGTAGGTTCAACTATTTAGTTTAGCCTGAATATGACTTAGATGGATAAAGAAGTAGAGAGTAAATAGTAAATAATAATAGTTACTTTTATTATTATTTATTATGTAATTATAACTAATTATATTTTAAAATAAATTTAAAATAATAAATTTGTCACTTCCAAGAAACATCCAAACAATGGTTAATATATCTGGACCAATTAAATACCCTCCTTGTAATGAAATGTGATGTCTCAACTCTCAACTTGTGTTAAGCCTCCTTAATTAACGACACTCATTGTGAGTGAACGACACTCATTATCGATACTGAATAAAGATAGGACTATAAAACGATTCAAACAGTTCGCGTTCGGCTCGGTCCAAGCTTGGTCAAAGCTCGTTCGTAGGCTGGTCGGTACTAAGCTCGATCGACTCTTTTTTTCTGTTCGAACCGAGTACGACTATAGGTCGTTCGACTCGGTCTTGTTCGCAAATAGGCTCGAGCTCAGCTCGATTTCTCATATCAGGGCATCCTCCTAGTATATGATGTCTTTATTAACGGATTGTCTTAGAAATTTTACTCTTTGTTCGTGTTTGTTTAAGCTCGCTAGCTAAAGCAAGTCGAGCTTGATCTGTTCGAGTCTCTAATCGAACCGAGTTCAAACATCATTTTTGAGCTCGACTCTAATCAAACTTGTTTAATAGTTTAGCCGAACCGAGTTCAAACACTCTTTGTTCGAGCTCGTTCGTTCGATTTTTAGCCCTAAATAAAAAATGTTATGATCTTTCTCGTCGTTCCACATGGTAATGACTTTTCTCCTCCGGTTAATGAGATTATCAGCATCAAAAGACTTGGGCTCGAGCTCGATTTGCACCTTGCCCGAATATATTCAATATTTAAAATCATAATCAAATATATTCAATATTTAAATTATATTTAAACTACATGTATCCAAAGTTCTAAAAAATGTTTATAACAAATTCTAATTAAAGTATATTTAAATAAGATATAAGATGACCCAACCCATTCAATTTCGGGTCGAAATATAGTTTTTTTTAATATCGGAAAACAAATAATATGAATAAATTATTAAAATTTAAAGTTATATATTTAGACACAAATTTAATTATTTTAATTTTTTTTTCTTAAAAGTTTTAAAATAAATAAAATAATAGTTGGACATATCAAAACTTATACAAATTGAATACTTAACATCTGTACAGGTTGGATACAAATTAGATTAATCCAAATTGGATAATTAACATTAAATTGGATACAAATTAATTCAAATTGGACACTTAAGATAACATTCCTATCATTGGATATAGATAATAATATTAATTTGGATATATATCATACATCAGCAAATATGGTCACAAGGACATCCCTTGCTCCACGTATGGTCACAAGAAGAGAGGTCATACGGTGACAACGACATGTGGTCTGGTCACTTGCTGAAAATGCATGCAAGCATGTGCTTGTCTCCACAATATGTGGTCAAAGAAGACCAAGCACAACTAGCTCAGTACTCCACTCACATGCAGCACAGAAGATGAAGCAATACTCCACCTCATGGAGCACAAAAGATGAAGAGACATGCGCAAAAAAACGAAGTTCATTTGGGCTGCTCCACTACTGATGTAAACAGAAAGGAAAGCATTTAGTTACCAAAGAAAAGGACTATAAAAAAAACCCAAGTACTCTTCGATCTTCACAGTTCACATTCTCTTCTTTTACATTCTGCACAATGTCGTCTTCTAACCAGCATCCAAACAAAGTTCAAGGATTTGATGACAAACCCTTATGGAATCATGTAAAAGTTCTTAATTTAGCTGCGGATGGAGGTGGAAATAGAAGCTGGGTTTGCAACTACTGTAGTAAGATGGTGACCGAGTCTTGTACAAAAGTGCGAGCACATTTGTTAAGACTTCCTAACTATGGAGTTGAAGCCTGCAAGGTGGTCGGAGGTGAAATACTTGAAGCACTCAAGAAGGAGAATGAAGATGCTGAATGAAAGAAGGCTCAAGAAGTTTCAAATGCAATAAAGAAGACTGCATACATTACTTTACCTGAAGATACAGATCTTGTGCAACCAAAGAAAAGAAAGGAGGGTCTCGAGGTTGCCTTCAACACTGTTACTAGAGATATTGCCGACAAAGAATTTGCTCGTGCTATTTACGCGAGCGGTTTATCGTTCAATATTGCTAAATCTCCTTATATTCGAAAATATATACAAACTTTAGCAAACAACAATTTAGCAGGTTATGTTCCTCCTTTTATCGTTCAATATTGTCTCATTATATTCAAAAATGTTTACAAAGTCTAACAAACAATAATTTTGCAGGTTATGCTCCTCCATCATTTGATAGACTCCGCATAACATTACTTGCACAAGAGAAGGAGCACGTCAAAAGTCTACTCCAACCTATCAAGGACAGATGGAAGGAGAAAGGTGTTTCTTTAGTTTCAGATGGTTGGACAGATAGGCAGCGACGACCACTGATAAATATATGGCCCTATCTTCAGCTGGGACAATATTTATAAAAGCAATTGATTCGAGTGGATGTACTAAGGATGCAGACTATGTAGAGGATGTGTTTATGCAAGCAATCAAAGAAGTAGGAGAAGAAAATATTGTTCAAATCAAGTTTCAAAGTATCGGTATCGGTATCGGACATTTTGTATAAGTATCAGTATCGGTAGTATCGACATTATCGGCGGTATCGGATCGGGGTATCTGATTTTTCGGTATCGACAATATTAAATAATTATTAATAAATTAAAAAAGTTAGAAAAAAATAGTTTACATGTTTATGCACTATTTAAGTACATATAATAATAAAAATAGTTTATAATAGTATTACATTTATAATTGTTTTACATACAATAATAAAATGATATTTGATATTAAAAGATGGGTCTTAATCCTACGATGGGTCATGTTCAATGGGTCCTGTGATGGGTCATGTCCAATTTTTTTTATATACTATATTTTATGCATTTCTTTAGGAACAGATGTGGATGTGATGGGTCTGTTCAGTAAACAATATTTATGCATTTTTAGCTATGGATGTGATGGGTCATGTTCAATGTATATGGTGTAGGAACAGCTACCGAAAAAGAATTTGACTAGTCTAACATTCCATCTCCCCTCTCCACTCCATCTCTTACTGTGGATGTCTATTTCTTTCTACAGAAAAAATATATTTGACTATACCCACACTCCATCTCTCTATCTCCACTCCATCTCTTCTATATTTGGGTGCAGAACCCAACCTTAACCCTAACCCTAATAATGAAAGGAGAGAGGAACCTCTCCTTTCTACCTCCTCTCTCGTTCAGAACAGAGATGAGAGAGGAAGTCCTCTGTTTTCCTCTCTCCTCTCCCCTCTCCCCTCTCCGCCACTATTTCTCTCCTCCCATCTCTCCATTCTCTTTTCCTCCATTCCTCCACGAGCAGAGGCGACGACGACGACGGAGAAGGGAGCTCTCAAATCTATTGGAATGTTCTCCAGGTAATTTTCATATTATTTAAAAAGATTTTGGTTTCAATAATTAAGATCTATTGTTAGTTTTAATTATTTATGCACTCTTTTTTTTTGTCTTGTGAATTTATGTGATACTTTGATTCTCTTCCTTTGCTGATTGATGACTGAATTTCTGCCAATCTTCTTTTTGTTTGTTGTTTTATTGAAGATTCATTTTTTTACTTTTTTAGAAATATTTATGCTGATAATTGACCCATAGCGGTCTGTATCGGCTCGTATCGGTCCGTATCGGATACATATTGGCCGATACAGACCGATACAATAATGTTTTTCTTTGGATCGGTCGATACCAATAATTTTTAGGAGTATCGGATCGAACTCGCTCAAAACCGATCCGATACGGCCGACACCGATACATATCGGCCGATACTTTGAACCTTGGTTCAAATTATAACAGACAATGCAAGTAATTACAAGGCTGCTGGGTTAATTATTGAAACCAAACATCCAACAATATTTTAGACTCCATGCGTAGTGCACAGCTTGAATCTAGCATTGAAGAGCATATGTGCACCATCGGAAAAGAATTCTCATTATGTGCAATGTAAGTGGATTTCTGACTTGATTAATGAAGTGCAAAATATTCGAAATTTTGTGGTCAATCATAGCATGGCCTTGTTTATATTTAACAAATACTCAAAGTTGGCTTTGTTAAGAGTTGCGGATACAAGGTTTGCTTCAAGTATTATCATGTGTATACGTTTGAAAGAAGTAAGATCGGCTCTTGAAAAAATGGTGATGGATGTTGACTGGAAAGTATATAGGGGAGATGGTAACTCTTTGGTCGAACTTAAAGCACGTGAGGTAAAAGCATCCATTGTCAGTGACTCATTCTGGGACAAAGTTGAATATTTGATTAATTTTACTGAACCTATCCTTGACATGCTAAGATTGGCCGACACAGATGCTCCTGTTTTGCATTTAATTTATGATATGTGGGATAGTATGATCAAAAATGTGAAAAAGGTTATTTTTGAACATAACAAAACTGATGAAATATGTGGGAATAACTTTTTTGATGTTATTCATCAAATTCTGGAAACCAGATGGAACAAGAGCAATACTCCTTTACATTGCATGGCGCATTCATTGGTTCCTAAATATTATTCTAATGCTTGACTACAAGAGGGAAGCAATGGGTCAGCCCGGATAGCCCCACATCAGGATAAAGAGGTCTCCATCAATAGGAGCAAATGTTTCAAACAACTCTTCAAAAACGCCAATGATCTTCAAAAAGTTTATGTTGAATATGGTGCTTTCTCAAGTGGCTCTAACTATTTCAGCGAGCCTCATGTCATTGAGGGAAAAATGTATGAAGAACCTATTTCTTGGTTGGCTAATCATGGCGCATCAACACCCTTACTACAAGCCTTGGCTTTTAAATTACTTTGGCAACCAGCTTCTTCCTCTTCTTCAGAGAGAAACTGGAGCACATAGTCTATGATCCAAAGTATCAAAAGAAGTCATTTGGCAACCCAAAGAGTTGATGACCTAGTATTTGTGCATTGCAATCTCCGTCTCCTGTCAAGAAAAAGTCCGGAGTATCAAGGAGTGACAAAAGAATGGGACATTGGTAACTTTTTTATTACTAAACTGATGTTTTCTCTAGATAAACTATTTTCTTTAACATATAAGCATATCCACGTCTGTGAAATGATCAAATCTGCTCTACTGCTTACACATAATTATTTACATCAGCTATATAAACATGTCCCAAATTTACGTGCCCTACTAAGAAGGAAAGAATAAAGTAAAAAAAGGAACTTTTAATACATTATATTTGTTGTTGACATGAAAATATATGTATCCACTGCAAGCACAGATGGTTAACCATTATACTTGGTTTAAACTTTCAATCAAACAATGTTCTTCTTTATAAAATGGACCACTGCATGTTATAAAATGGACAGGTTAACCATTATACTTGTTATTTTGTCATATTAGGCATAAAAGTAAAATTTAGCATCTGTAGTAATTATTTTTCTATGTTTTGTATGATGGTTAATTGTCATAATAGACCTATCATGTAAGAATTCAATTAAACGGTCAATTTGATATCAGTTAAATTTTTTTATAGGTGGGGATGAATATTCCATAGATGGGGAAGAGATTGAATCAATCAATCAAGTGAATTTGGAGCAATTTCTATTCAGGAACCACAAGTTTCTCTTCACGAACCACAAACTGAAAAGATGATATTTGAGGAGGTGGATGACTAATGAGATGGCAGGAAGTTAACAACAGGAAGAGGAAGATCTGAACTTGGAGACTTAATGCAGCAAAGCAACCATCTTTTGCCTTTTTGGACTTATTATGTACTTACGTTTCTGGTGCAAATTCATATGTTTTGTAAGTTTGATTTAGTATCCAAAACTTTCTTTAAATGTTATGCACTTTGATAATTTTTCTGGATTAGACATCTTCAATATAGATTTTGAGATGAATGAGATACTCAAGTTCCATATTTTTTAGAAAAAATATTTATTTTAATAGCCGTATCCCCGTACCCGTATCCACAATTTGGATCTTTTTTAGCCGAGTCCGTGTGTCCTTCAATTATGATTTTGAAGGGTCTGACTCTTGGATATGTACCTGTACCCGACACCCGTACCCGAGTCCAGGTAACATAGGACTATGTAAAAGGTAAAAAGGAAGGGGAAGGACCAAGAATTGGTTTGAGGGTGGCAAGTGACAATACTCGATAAGAGAGATGTGGAAAGGTAGAGCTTTAGTAGAGAAAAGGGTGGCCAAAGTATGTTTAAAATTCTTATATGTAGGATTAAGATTTGCAGTCCAAAAGGGGATTTTATAACGCAAGATGGCATCACAAACAAGAACCAAGCCAAGAAGCTGGGAGCAAGATAACATAAGAGAATGAGGCTATAAGCTCTTTTTCTACTCTTTGTCATCTTGTGTTTTTTCGGGTGGTTGGTATGTATGGGTGTGCAGGTGTTTTTGTACGGGTAGGGCATCATGGTCAAAGAGTGTGTGTGTGTGTGTGTGTGTGTGTGTGTGTGTGTGTGTGTGAGAGAGAGAGAGAGAGAGGTGCAATTACATGTAAAAATGACGGCAAATCAGGTTTGCGTGTAATGGACCTACAAGAAACGAATTGGTTTCCTGTTGAAACTATACTATGAATAAGAACGACAGAACGTACGCCGATGGCATTCTTCTTTACATTCGTGCTACCAAAAAAACTTGTGACAATATCATCAATATTTTCAATTAATTTGAACAAATCACCAACCTTAGGATCAATTGAAAAAAAATCCAACATTTATTTCCCTAAGAATATACTGCTATTAAAAGCTGGGTCTGTGATAAGTTTCAGATGAAGGCTGATAGCTACCCTTTTAAATATTTGGGGGCATGAATATCTCCATCCAGGGTCCCTAAGGACACTAACGACTACCGCATCCTCTCTATTTCTAAGAAACCTGCTTCTTGGCAAACTAGACCTCTCTCTCAAGCAGGCAGGACCCTCATTAAATCTGTTGTCTCCTCCATCCCAATCTACAACTTGGGTGTTACTTTGGTTAATAATAAAACCATCAACAAGATCAACAAGCTGACTAAATCCTTCTTTTGGAATCACATGGACCATAAAACAGTGCATTGAGTTTCCTGGAGTACATCAACTCACTCTAAGACTAGAGGGGGCTGGATATTCATGATCTCTCTTATACTAGAACCAGCCTTCAAGCCAAAAGTGCCCAGGCTTATCTCAACAATCTTGTTTCTATTTGGAATAAATTTGTGACCACCAAATATGGGCCGGTTAATCTTTGGGAGAATAGAAAGTAAGCCAAACATTTCCTGGTCGTGGAGATTGTTCTGCAAATCTCTTCCTCTCCTCATGGATTTCTTCCTCAAAATTCTTGGTAGTGGCACGAACATTAAAATCTTCCAGGATAAATGGATTGTTGATCTTCCTTTAGCTTACCAAGCCTACTCTTGTTGACATTCAGCGTATTCAAAACCATTACAAAATTCCTGACCTTATTGAAAATCTTGGCTAAAATCTTAGGGTGTTAAATAGTATCTTCAACCAAAACATTATTCAAAAAGCCACCACGATTGATCTCCTAATGACGCCCAACGATGATAAATGGGTTTGGACTCCTGAAGTCCATGGTATAGCTACTTCTAAATCAGCTTACAACAGCATAGCCGCTAATCACTACAGCAATAGGTGGAAACACTTTTGGAGGATTGAAGCAGTAACCCTTTGTTGTTATTATGCTGAAAAATCCTTCAGAATCGGTTGCCTACTAGAGCAAACCTGATTGTTTTACAATTATCAGAAACTAAGCTTTGTGTTCTTTGTAACTCAGTGTTGGATTCATGTTACCATCTCTTTTTCGAATGCACGTTATCTATGGCTCTATGCAAATCTCGCATATGTATTCAGCTGAGTTGAATATTCATTTAGAATATTTTCACTTTTGGCCAAGTGGTAGATGGCTCGAGGAGGGAAAATCTCTTGACCCTGCCGTCCGAAATTCTTATATCAGAAATTGCTACTACTGTTTGGTTGAACTGAAACACCAGAAATGAAAAGAAAAAGGAAAAAAAAAAAAAAAAAAAATAGAGGTCGCAACATCAATCAAACACAAGTTTTTCATAGAACACTACCTCACAAAACAGCTGATTACAAATCCAAACATTCTGAGGAGATAGGGAGCCGCCACAATATCATTTGGACTAAACCGATATCCCCTTTTTCTTTTAAAATTAATACTGATGGGGCCTTTCACACCTCCAACGGCTCTGGTAATGCAGGCTTTATAATCCGCAATCAAAAGGTCAGTTCTGCAGGATTGGTGGAAGATATACCATAAACAAGATCCACTCTACAACAAAACTATGATTGTGAAGCTAGACTCCTAGCTGCCTTTGAAGAGAAGATAGAAAGTGTCCACATCGAGACCGATGTGATAGGTTTAGTGGAAACTATAAACACAAACAAAGAACCGCCTTGGAAGATTTCCTCTATTATTTCGGATAGCAAACACCTAATTGCTCAAATTAACTGCTGTGTGACTCATGAACACAGATGTAATACAACAACTCATTGGGCTGTTGGTTTTGCTAACTTACATCGAAAAGATTTTGACTGGAAGGAAACTTTTTTCTCAGACTTCATGATGTATTTTGTACCGTGACCAATATGGTCATTTTTAATTCAATGAATTTATGTCTTCCCGTAAAAAAGAATGAAAGAGTGGAGCATATAATAAATTCATGCTCCTGGTTATTATGAAAAAGAAATCTTTTACAAAAGCATAAAGGTAGATAAGTTACAAGGGAAATTAAATTAGTCACTAGGTAACCCTTGGATCACCATTTTTTTCTTGCTAACAATGACATTCTACTTTTATTAGACACGTAGCAAGCAACAAACTTTTACCACTTGCACGGTCCTTACACTTTGCTCCTTCCAGATTTCTCTTATAACTACTCAGCTTATATTGCCTTCAGTTGATTCAGTTACACCAGTAGTGCTGCATCATATAACAACTTCTAGGACACCTATTACATCTCAACTCCTAAGTTCAAACAAAGTTGTAGTTCCTTCAATTTCAAACGTACCTTTAAACTGGCCCAGGTCTTCAAAGATAGAGATATCATCATATATTATGACATCAAGAGAATTAAAAAGTTCCAAAAATTTTAAATGGCAAGAGAAATCAATAATCAGGGCAATATGATAAACAATAAGAAATCAGGTAAGTGGTAGAGATCAAGCAGCTAAATATGAAGTAAGTATATATATAAGAGAACACTAGCTGAGCGTCTTCTACAGTTGAGATTAACCTCATTTGATATATTTTGTCAGATTATAAAGAATAGCATCGAAAGAATATGTTAAAAAATTTAAAAGTCAAGATTTACTTCAATCACAAAGAAAACCATATATGAACAAATTAATAAATTATATAAAGAGGATAATAAGGAAAACCTGCTCCGTCGTTAGGGCAGCAACATCCATTAATCTATCTACCTCCACTCCTCTTAATCTTCGGGAATTGAACTACTGAAAATAGAAAATAACATCAAATGAAATTTTTATCAAACAAAACTTACAACGAATTACATCAAATAGATCAGCTTTTCAGTTAATTCTCACTCGAAAAGAAAAGTTTGCAGAGGCATTGAAATGGTCTACATATCTGGCATGTGATCCCATCAAATCTGGACCATCCAATTAATACATTTATGTGTTGTTCTATTAGGGTGTCTTTTGACAACATGAAACCTTAAGAAATTTTCACCAAGTTTCATAAGGTCCCCATTGTTCAACATCGTAAGCATTTTTGCAACACCTAAGCATTTTTTTTTGCGACCATGAGTTTCACTCATTTGGCATGAAACCTCGTTTGACCATGTACTTCACTAATTTACAGGAAAATCGTAAAAAATGTCTTTTCCCAACTCCAAACGTACTTTACAAGCCATTCAAAGTTGAAAGATATTTTCTTACTCTATCACATCTCTAATGGGCACGGCTAAACGCACCCCAGCAGTTACTTAGCACACCCCAAGTAACTTAAGTTATAAATTACTTCAATGTTAAAAGACTAATATACCCTTCTCTCATTTTCACACCCCATCAGCCTTCCCAAACACACTTCTTTCATTTTCACACCCCACCATCCTCCTCATTCTTCCTTCTTTCATTTTCATCATCTTCTCCAACAAAACCCTAAAACCCTAGAAAAATCCTAAGTTGAGAAGCCATCATGGAGGAAGGTGGTCCATCTGAAAGACATAATGTACGTACTCTCTCCACCTTCTTGCTCGTTTTCAAGTATTAAAATTAGTATGAGAATCGTTCCAAACGAGAAATTCAAAAAAAAATCGCGATATGCACGACCTGTGTTCGTCGCGCATATCATGTGTTGTTCGACTCAGAGTTATCGAACATAAGAGTGATGTTCGACTAGGAGTTGTCGAACATGGCTTGGAAAGTTCGACCCTTTTAAGTCGAACGTTTTTTGAAACGTTCGACCTGTTACTGTCGAACAGAATATACTTGCACGACCTGTAATGGTCGAGCACTGTGTTTTTTGAAAAAAAAAAAATTAACTTAGTAAAGTGTGGGTCTTTTTCTTTTCAGGATAGTTCTTCAAATGACACTGGAATGAACAATGAATTGAGCATTGTTAACTTTTCCATGTATGAACAAGTTGATTTTTTAGAAGAATTTCAGACGAAAGAGATATTTGATAATCGTGAATCGTTGTTGAGGTGGACACAGACGGTAGGAAGACGTCATAATATGGTCGTTTTGGTTAAACGATCCGATAGCGGAGATGGAAGGCGGGCTCGAATAGTTTTGGGTTGTGAGCGCGGTGGTAAATATCGGCCTCCCAAGACTAAAGTTGCTGAAACAAATTCGGCCAACATTGCGAAGAAGGCAAGACGGAAAAAGCTTACGGGGACGAAAAAATGTTACTGTCCGTTTCAATTGAAAGGAGTGCAATTCAATGACCTAGGGCAGTGGTCATTGACGGTTGTATGCGGCTCGCATAATCACCCACTCGGACGCAATTTGGTTGGACACTCATATGCCGGTCGACTAACACCGACTGAAGATCAACTTGTGAAAGATTTATCGAAGAACAATGCAAGACCGAAAGATATATTGAGCACATTGAAGGAATCCTTTAGCGAGAATGAGTCGACATTGAAGACAATTTACAATGCTCGGCAAAAGCATAGAGTTGTCGAGCATGGGGGCCTATCTCAAATGCAGTACTTGTTGGGTAAGTTGGACTCAGAAAAGTACTACTATTTAGATAGGAGATGTGAGCAAACCGATAAAGTGAAGGATCTTTTTTATGCTCACCCGACTAGCGTGGATTTGTTGCGTGCTTTTTCTAATATTTTATTGATGGATTGTACCTACAAGACAAACAGGTACAGGATGCCACTTTTGGAAGTAGTAGGGGTCACATCCACAAATATTACATTTTCTGTGGCATGTGTTTATATGGAGGCTGAGTGGGAGGATAATTATATATGGGCGCTTAGTACGCTTAAAGGATTAGTGGATCAATCATGCTTACCGAAGGTGATTGTGACTGATCGTGAGGTAGCACTTATGAATGTTATAAGCGTTACGTTCCCCAGCTCCACACACTTGCTATGTCGGTGGCATATTAGCAAGAATATATTGGCCAACTGCAAAAAGTTGTTTCGTACCAAGGAGAAGTGGGATTCTTTTAACAACTCATGGAATTCGTTGGTTCTTGCCGAAGATCAACCAAGATTTAATGAGTTACTTAGAAGATTCAAGCAAGATTTCCATGATTATCCAAAAGCACTTAACTATGCCATTAAGAATTGGATTGAGTCGTTTAAAGAAAGATTTGTTTCTTGTTGGACTAACAATGTGATGCATTTTGAGAACACGACAAGTAGCAGGTACGTGTCTTTAAACCATAGTTTGCATATATATATGTTAATTACGTTATAATGTACGATTTTGACTGTATGAATTTCATACTCACAGGGCGGAGAGTGCACATGCAAAATTGAAAAAACAGTTGGACACTAGTCAATCCAATTTTGAGATCTCATGGAACAGGATACATGATTTGTTGATCGCTCAACACAACCAAATTAAGGCCTCATTTGAGATGAGCCTTAATGTGGCACCACATCATTACAGTTTTCCTCTATTTAAGAATATCCGAGGATTGGTGTCTCATCATGCACTTGGTAGGATATTCGAGGAGATGAAGGATATAGATAATACCGGTGTAGATCCCCTCCTTTGTGGTTGTGTGTTAAGGAGAACTTGCGGGTTGCCTTGTGCACATGAACTTGCAGTGTTGAAACGGGATGGTCAGGTTATCCAGTTAGATATGGTTGACAGATTTTGGACAAAGTTGGATTATGAACCCTCCAAAACGGACAGTGTAGCTGATGCAGATGTCCGAAGTCGTTGGGTGGAGACCATGGAAACTATTAATCATATGTTCGATGCGGCTACCGATTCTCAAAGGTTATTGATGTTGAAAAGACTTCGGGAGATATCAGTTCCTTCGACATCTTTACTGCTTGAACCAGTGGGCTACAGACGACCTCGTGGTAGGCCAAGTAAAACGAAAATCCGTACTTCACATTCGACCAAGCGTGAACCAAGCAAATTTGAAATTGCTGAGTATGCTCATGATAGTTGTTCACCTTTGGAGGAAACTATAATGCTCGATGGACCTTCTTCGGCAAAACCAATGTTCACTTCTATCCGAAGGGAAAAGCAACATATTCGACGGAAGTCATCACGCAATGCCACCGATATGCATATATAGGACATGTTCCACCTCAACATCATCCGTATGTGTTGAGTACGGAAAATGTAATAGGGAATGGACATTGTGGTTTTCGATGCATAGTCCATGCACTAGGGTTGGGGGAGGAATCTTGGCCAAAAGTACGTAGTGACCTCATCCAAGAGATCACACTCTTGGAAGATATATACGGTAGATGTAACTTGATTAAGGGGTCTCCAAAACAGGTACTTGAATCTTTGAATTGCTTCGTAGCACCGATTTTTGACCGCAAGTACTGGTGGTCATTTCCCGATATGTATTACTTGGCGGCGTCAGCCTACAACATGGCCATCGTTCACATGCACGGTGATGTCAACGTTATGTTTCTACCCATGAGGACAGAAGTTCCAGCCAACCCTCGGCTTGTATGCATGGCATTTGTTGATACCAATCATTTCATCGTGGTAAAGTTTATTTTCTAATGTAAGCTTGAGGTTGTATCATTTCATCGTTCACATGCACGATTAATGTGTTTTTATTTATTTGTATGCAGGTAAATTTGGCCTCAGACGCACCACTACCACCCATTATCAACAGATGATCTACTTTGCATCTTCCATGTGCTGCTGGTTGGGGCGAAATTTATAAACAACGGATTGAAAAGTATCGTGAAACTGTTCCCTCCAAAAGCTCACATGTTGATGGTGATCCGATTAGTTTGGACGATTAGTCCTATTGTTATTTAAACGTGTGTTGCGATATTGTACTATGAGAAGATCAATATACTGGTATTATGAGACGTTCATTGTACTGTTCCCTCCAAAAGTGTGTTCTCATTTAAATGTGTTGTGAAATTTTACTATGAGAAGATCAATGTACAACATTATGAGATGTTCAATGTACTGTTCCCCCCAAAATTGTTTTGTTATTTAAATGTGTTGTGAAATTGTACTATAGAAGATCAATGTTCTGGTATTATGAGATATTCATTGTATTTTTATCGAGAATTGTAAATTTGAACGCAGCTCTGCATTTTCTCTTGAAAATTACACTGCTCGACCATTACAGGTCGAACAAAACCCTTATGTTCGACCATTACAGGTCGAACAACCCCCTACTGTTCGACAATGACAGGTCGAACAAACCCTTTATGTTCGACAATTACTGGTCGAACAACTCCCTACTGTTCGACCATTACAGGTCGAACAACGCCCTTCTGTTCGACCAGTAAAGGTCGGATGTTCGATACCATTGTTCGACCTGTAACTGCCGAACAGAAGAATTATGTTCGGCCTGTACTGGTCGAGCAGTACAATTTTGAGCAAAAAAAATTGCAGATCTGAGCACTTCATATTTACGATTTTGAGCAAAATTCACATAAACTGAGTACATTTACAGAGTTCAAAATGAGCACAGAATGGACATTACAGGTTTCAGTAACATGAGCACAGAGTTCATAACAAAGCACAGAGTTCATTAACATAGTTCACAACATAGTTCATAACATGAATCTATGATCTTCGACGCCTTCGACTCCTACTAGTAGACGCCCCCCTTCGAAGATTCTGGTGGTTCTTCAGGCGCGATCTTCAAAGCACGATAGGCGCCGACTAAAGCTGAGACTAGTATCGATGTGTCTAGACCCTCTTCATTCTCTACCCATTGCTGGTAGACCGGCTCTAAATATTCCAAAGCATTTTCGATCATTTCCCATGGTTGTGGGCCTGCCTGGGTAGATGTAGTGCCGACGGCGGTAGAGATGTTCTCCGGATCCTGGATGATAGGATGTGAAAATGCCCTATACCAATGCATATAATCGTCCGAACACTCCCATGCGGGATTTGCAGCTCTCCCGCGGGCTTCGGTCGATAGTACATGGCTGCTCCAGAATCGGAAATAGCATCCCAAAACATCCCATGTCAGGTTGTACTTCTGGCCCGTATTTTCCCGACGGACAATACTTGGAATCAAAGGAAAATCAGGTATCTTCTGGAGTAAGCCAAATTGTCGAAGCACGCGGTCGGGATGATACGGCTCTACACAGTCAAATGCACGTATGCATCCGTGGTAGAAAGTGACATTGTTCCGAGGATAAGAGTCCCTCATCCCATTGTAGGGTGTCCAATTGACCTACATCATAAAAAAACATAATTACTAATACATAGAACACATAAATAAATGGCGTAAAAGAATGTAATAACAATCACACTATGTACTTGGAGATTGTCCAGAACCTCCCTCAAGGCCAATACCCGGTCGGCAGTTCCTGCAGAATGGGATCTATTGGCCCACCTCAAAGCAAGTGGATCGCCCAACTTATAATTGACATTATGGGTTGGCCTTGTGAAGGGAAAATACTCGTATATCCAGGCCTAAAAAAACAAATATCGGACATATAAACAAAACATAAATATCGAGCATATAATAACATAAAAACATGCATATAAGAAGGAGAGATAGCTACCTCCAGTAACGTCAGATATCCACATATTTGTCGCACCCCACTCCGAGATGCTAAACCAAGATGTCGATACAAGTATGCTAGAGCAGCTGCTCCCCAAGCATACTCATTGACGCGGTTGACCATCTCTAGAAGACTGAGAATTTTTGTGTCCACACGTGTGCCACTCTTGTCTGCAAATATTGTGCATCCAAGCACGAACCATAAATATGCACGGGCTGCACGTCTTCTTTTCCTCTCATCCCTACTAGTGACATCTCCACTAAATCGTGAACGGAACCACTCCAGCCTGACAGAGCTACCTCTCTGGCCCTGAAGAGCATCGACTGCCTCCCTTTCTGTCACCCACAATAATCTACTGATCATTTTCTTAGGGTCCTCCGGTCCCCTTGCCGACTCTGGTGCAACCACAGGTAATCCACTAACTGGGAGTCCGGTAAGACAAAATACGTCATCCAACGTAATTGTCATCTCACCAAATGGCATATGGAATGAGTCGGTCTCCGGTTACCAACGCTCAACAAACGCGCAAATTAGATTTTTGTTCGACGTCTTATATGAAATCCATCTCAAGTCTGGAATTTTGGAACGATGGATCAACTCCTTAAATTCATTACCCCCTTGACCAAACTTCCATGTCTCCATCTTGGTCGTGTGGCACCAACACCTCAATAAGGGCCTTTCAATCCCATTCCAAATCTGGAACGCCACATGAGTCTTGAAACTTGGGATAAGTCGGGGATCCTGAGGTCCACCGGGACAAGGGCCCGTCAATATATCACTGTCAACACCTTCTTCCTCATCTTCCTCAGCACGTGCTTCCTCATCTTCCTCAGCACGTGCTTCCTCTTCTTCCTCATCATGTGCTTCCTCTTGTTCCTCTTCTTCCTCAACATGTTCCTCATCCTCTTCTTCTCCAGCACGTTGCTGCTTGCTAATTTGACTTGCAACAGCTGTTGGACTAGTACATGCAGCTGCCTCTTCTTCCGCAGCACATTGCACTTGCATTTGAATCGGAGCAACTGTTGCTCCTTCTTGACGACTGCTACGTGCAGCTGCCAACTCTTCTAACCGACGCCTCCTATTAGAAGCTGTAGGCGGTCGTCTCCTGATATATGTCATTCCTGCTAAATTGAATAAAATATCAAGAATTAAACAATCTATACAGTCAAAATGAACTGTTCGACCAACACTGGTCGAACAAATATATAATGTTCGACCATTACAGGTCGAACAAGTACTTACTGTTCGATCACGCAGGATCGAACAAGTCGTGAGTGTTCGACATATGTCTGTCGAACACGACGTGAGTGTTCGACATATGTCTGTCGAACGTCTGCACAAATGTCCGACTTCGTGTTGTCGAACGTACGGTTTTCTGCCCGACCAACCAGGCTCGGACAGAATAACGAAAATCGAAAAAAAAAACGAAAACGAAGAAGTTCGTCCAAGAAAATGACGGGTTTTTGAAACCCTAATTCAGTGATCCTAAATGAAAGACTCAGTTCGAAGTAATGGGGAGGTTCGATTTGAAAAACTCACCATATTGTTGGGATTGGGGTTCATCTTGGGATCGGTCTTCGGATTGGCCCGCCATTGTAACGAAACGAACTCCTTGTCGTCGAACGGGACTCCTTGTCGTCGAACGGGAGGGGGGGTTCGGCCGCTTGGTCTTCGGGAGAGAGAAGAGAATGGGGTGTTAGTGGTGAATAGAAATGGGGTGTGTTTTGTTTTGTATAGAATGGGGTGTACTTAGGATTATTGGTTTTGGAAGAGAGGAGAGTGGGGTGTGCTTAGAAAGGACATTTCTGTCAAAGAGTGGGGTGTGCTTAGTATGTTTTTAAGTTTTATTAAATATATATGGGGTGTACTTAGTAATTGGGGTGTCCTTAGCAAGTCTTGGGGTGTGTATAGCCGGGCCCATCTCTAATACTTGCAGTGCTCATAAAACTAAAACACTTACCACTGTTGTCCTTTACGATTAATCCTGGGAAAAAAAACAGATTTAAAATCCTAAATATTTCGATCCCCATCATCGAATTAATTGGTGAGATGGGGATCAGACTTCCACCGATCTCGATGATTATACTCCATGATTTCATATACAAGTAAGCTCTCAAACCATCAAATTTAGCACGAAATTGAACAAATCTACAGCTAATTTGATTCATTGATGGCCACAAGTACTGAATTATATGATAATTATTCCGAGAACTAACATTTCTTGGATAGATCTAAAAGTAAAACAACAACAACAACAACAACAACAAGAGAAGGAGGAAACCCTAATTTTTTGAAGAATGGAACACAATTTATCAATGGATCTGTACAAAATAAGGAAGAGAGAGTGTGTTACACGCTCACAAAGGAACACCGGTCGATTTGAAGAGCATCACATCAGTTGTACAACAGACGGAAGATGATGAAATAGTCTGTGTTTTGCGGTCGGATCCAGTATTCTGACCCGTGACTTTTTTTTTCTTTTTTCTTTTTTTTGTTATGGCTCGGCCCCGAACCCCAACGGTTCCCACCACTACACCATTTTTTAATCTGGAATATTTATTGTTCCTACATAGGTGTTGCAACGAAAATAAAAGCATTCAAGATTAGAAAAGCCTGATATATTTTACTTCAATTTTCAGAAGAAAAAAATTTATTTAGATATACTTTTGTAATATTCTTTAGAAGAGCGTTTCCGATACTATATAATACGGCCTAGAAAAGACTCAGAAATGAGCCTTCCAAAGCATATATATCATCAACCATTTAAATATATTAAAAAATTAATAAAAAGATAACTAAATAATTACCTAAGTACTTTAATAATTAATAAAAAATAACTACGTATTTAATTATCTAATATGATTTATTTATAATTAAATAATTCTAATTCAAGTGGTTAAGGTGTGAGGCATTTTTCTTGGTTGCTTGAGTTCAATTTCTAAGAATGATATTTTTATAATAAATTTTATATTTAACTTTTTTTTTTGTATGTGCAATTGTACATTACTAGTGTTGTTATAAATACGTTCCAAATTTGAGATGTCATACATTTGCGTTCCATGTGCTTAGTAGGAAAGTGTTCCAACAACAAACCATTTCTTTCCCCTTATATACTTTGAACCGTCCACTCCTAGGGGTGTAAACGAGTCGGACGGACACGGACAGTCCACTGTCCGTGTTCGGTCCGAAAATAAAAATAAGTTCGGACAAACGGACACGGATAGTCCACGGTTTGAGTTCGGGTCGGACGAACACGGACAACCACTATTCGTTAATTCAATCGGACGGTCCGCGTATATTACAAAAAAATATTATTTTATCAAGATACCTTGATAGTTGGTAAAAAAATCAAGTTGAAAGGAAATACTGTTGGCCCATTGGTCATATGGTCAACCTTATTTTAATAATTGATCAAACTCTGTCTGGATATACGAAGCTAGTTGGGACATCTCGGTTTCTTGGACATAAGCAAGATTGGATATTCACTCCGTTCAAGACTGAAGATCTGTTTGCCTACTTGAGTCTGTATTTTCTATGCAATGTAATTTTTATTTTATTTGAGTCTAGGAATACATTGTATACCGAGTCGTACTGGCAAATAGGCTATCCCCAAATTAGTTCAAAATGTTTTTAAAATGACCTATCAAAAATGTTTACAAAAAGGTTTTCAAAAAGGTTTTCAAAAATCACCAAAATCTGTTTTTAAACCCTAACCTAACCCTGACAGAACTCGGGCCGAGTTCGGCCAGAGTTCGGTTGGTGGCCGTTTGATTTTTGAATTCTCTGGAACTTGGTCCTCCTGCAGTTGCGGATTTGACCGAGATTTGCTCATCGAGTTCTGCCCGAATTCTGCCCGAATTCTGTCAGAGTTCTCCCTTTGGAATCCTATAAATAGAGAAGGATTTCGATCATTTCAATTCACCAATTCACTTTCAATCTTCTCTCTATCTAAAACTTTCTGTCTTCCAAAGAGTTTTCTAGAGCTTTCAATTTCAGATCCCAAGCCAGTTACAATCCTCTAGTCGATTTGCCAGTACGGTACGGTCTAGAAGTTTCTGAGAGATTGTAATCAGAAGGCTTGATTGAAGAATACCTCTTCACATTTTAAAGTTGGACGAGTTCTTCGTATCAAAGCTCGCGTTGTAGAAGTTGCAAGGACTTCGTAAGAAAACTTGCGGTTTTTCCAATAGTGGATTCAACTGGTAGCAAGAGTTCTACCGACTGGATTAGTCCTCAACAGAGGGATACCAGTATACATCGCTGTCTTTGCGTTTGCTTTCTGAACTCTACCTTTACATTATTTTCAATTGTGATTATATACTGTGATTGTGTTGCTAACATTTTTTAATTAGCATTATTCTGCTGCCAACTCTATTCACCCCCCCTTAGAGTATTACGCTTTACTATATCGTTCCTAGAAATACAATTGAAGATTATAGAATACAACAAACAATGGTAAAAGGTTAATGAAAATTCAGACTAGACAACCAAAAATTAATGCAAAACCAAAATGATATGACATAATTGATGGAAAACCAAAAGGAGTCTCCATTATCGGACGGTCCGCGGACAAATTCAGATCGGACATGGATATGACCGTGTTCGGGTCCGATTTTTAAACGGACCAAAAAAAATGTCCAAATTCTGTTTGTTAATTCAATCGGACGGCTCGCGATCGAACTATTTATCGAGTCGGACTCTTACGGACAACGAACTACTTTCTTCATTTTACAGCCTTATCCTTTCCCCTCAAATACATCCAGCTAACCTTCCTCTTCCGACGAGATCGCAAGTGTCACGACCCGCACCCTAGAGTAAGGGCACGAGAAGCGGGTATGTCCAGCCTACGCCGCAGTGTCGGCGGTAGAACGCTGTCCTAGGTCACAACATCTAACAATATAAAGCTAAACAGTTTATACTCCCCGAATGGGGGTGACATAGCAGAAAGTAAACTCAATCACAACTAAGGCAGATGATAAGATAGAAGATAGATAGATAATACTGCTAAAAAGAAAGGAAATCCACAAGTACATCCAGAGAGTCTAAGTGTCTAAGATAGATACATAACCCAAGTATCAAATATATACAATCATCCATAGAGTACTGAAAATGAAAACATCCTAGTCTAAAGGTGTGTCATCCACTGCTAGTAGGGCCTGCTGCTGGTCCAGGTCCAACATCTCATCTAAGGTAGCACCGTAATAGGTATCCACACAGGCCTCCTCCTCGTCCTCTGTAATATTTTCAACAGGTCTAGTCAGGACAGGAGCGAGCACAATACATCTCAACAGTTCATAGCAGGTTAGAAAATATAATCATGCAATAAAGTAAGATACAGGAACTAAAAGAAAGTATAGGATGTAAACAGAGAAAGCTGTAATGGAAATATATACTGTAAATAGAGAACTATCAGTGGCTAGTGAGTCAGAGTACAATATAAACATGTGAATGGCATAGGAGATTCTGATGAGACACTAAGGAGGTGATCAGGTGAGATACTACTTGGATATTATTCACATGTTTACTTCTACTCTCCCGTACCCCCAATCAATACACAAGGATCCAGCCAGATTATGTTATGATTCCATGCAAAGGCCCACAAGGGGTGATACATAGATAGCCCAAAAATGGGTAATTCTAGGAATACCCATAAATGGGGTGATTCAAGGAAGACTCTGTGATCATGAGAGTACATGTCACAAGTGATCAATGAACCGTAAAGCATAGTGATACTCCATGTAAGTGAAACACACAGAACCCACGTGTGCACATGTCCAGAGCGACTCGACACGACACAAGGAACACCTCAGTCTACCAAAATCGTGTAAGCGACACTAAAACACTACTTCCTATTCAAGCACTTTCACAAAAACAAATCGAAATGCCCATTGGGGTATTTCATCAAACACTTGCGCACATCACTGATACGTGTCCAATACGGACATGTACAGGACACAAAAATTCACAAACCCTATTCCTACAGGACCAGGACACCTAGGGCTAGGTATTTATGCAAAGAAAACCTAGTTTTAATGGGTGGATAGGAAAATACCTATGTGTGTTCCTCAACACAAAATCTCCTTCAATGTGGATCCCCAAAAGCCACCCAATCCTTCAAATTGCTATGAAACTGAGATTACCAACAGTAAAAAAATACTAATTAGAACCTATTGCAATTTGTTTGGATTAAAAAGAAGTTAAAATAGATTTTCTAAGAATTTATGAAGTTTGAAAAATACCTCTTTCTAAAACTTGTTCTTTCCTAAAGAGGCTAGCCCTAAATGGAGGAGAATATTTATAGGGGGATTCCCAATGTGGGTGTGGTGGCTGGCCAAGTAATGTTAGGATTAGGGTTTGGCATTAGCTAATGGGCTTTGGGCTTCTATGGCTAAGTTATTGATTAATGGTTCAACCATAAGTCATGGCTTGTGACTTAATTATTCTAACTTGAGTTAAATGACTAAACCATAGGTCAACTCTAGTCTAACTAGGGTTACATGACCTAACCAAGTCCAAACTCAACTAGAGTTAGCTCCTAGGTTAGTCTACCAAGGTCATTGCTAGTCAAAGTCAACATAGTCAACCATCATTCAAACAATTCCAAAATAAATTCTAAAAATTCCCATAAATTCAAATAAATTATAATAAATTCAAATAACCCCAAAAATGATAAAAATACCCTCAAACTAGAAATGTGGTAGTGACAAATCTACCCTCCTTAAAAGAATTTCGTCCTCGAAATTGAAAGGCAAAATGCAACTGATGAGAAGGATAAAAGTATACCTCAAGGTCCAAAAAGATATGGGTATCGCTCGCGCATCTCATCCTCCCGCTCCCACGTAGACTCTCCTGGAGAATGATGCCTCCATGCGACGCGTACCAAAGGTATCACCTGGTTCCTCAGAACCTTCTCCCGTCGATCCAGTATCTCCACTGGCTGCTCTGGATAGCTGAGAGAATGGCCAACCTCAATCTCTGAATGATCAAGCACATGGCTAGGGTCAGCCATGTACCGTCTCAACTGTGATACATGGAATACATTGTGGACTCCCACAAGTACAGGTGGTAAGTCTAGCCTGTATGTCACGTCACCGACTCTCCCGCTGATAACGAAAGGGCCGATGAAGCGCGGGCTAAGCTTCCCGCCTCCACCAAAACGTATCGTACCACGAGTCGGAGATATCCTCAAAAAAACCTGGTCTTCGACCTAATCACAAGCAAGGTCTTAATTAATTATGATAAACAAACATGATTAATAAAACACAACAATCAAACCTAAATCTAATCCTACTTTAATCTGTACCTCAAACTCCAAGGGCCTCCGGTGGCTATCGGCCCAGTGCCGATGTCTGTCCTGCGCCACGCAAAGTCTGTCCCTGATGAGCTTCACCTTCTCGGCTGCGTCAACAACCATCTCTGGCCCCAGTAAAGCTCGCTCACCAACATCATCCCAAGATAAGGGTGTATGGCACCTACGCCCGTACAGAGCCTTGAAAGGTGACATCTCAATTCTGACCTAGAAACTGTTGTTGTAAGCAAACTCCACCAAATGTAGATGATCCTCCCAAGAACCTCCAAAGTCCAGGATGCACGTCCGCAACATATCCTCAAGTGTCTGAATAGTCCTCTCTGACTGTCCGTCCGTCTGGGGGTGGTATGCAGTACTAAACTTGAGCTGAGTGCCCAAGCTGGTCTGTAGACTCCTCCAGAAATGGGAAGTAAAACGACTATCCCGATCTGAGATAATGCTGACCGGAACCCCGTGAATCCTGACTATCTGCCGCATATACATCTCCGTCAGTCTCTCTGTAGACGTACCCACCTTGAATGGCAAGAAGTGGGCCGATTTGGTCAACCTGTCAACGATAACTCAAATTGCGTCTTTTCCTCCTGGTGTACGCGACAATCCTGATACGAAGTCCATAGTGATATGCTCTCATTTCCACTCGGGAATGGGCAGCGGCTGCAATAATCCACCGGGCCTCTGCCTCTCTGCCTTGACCTGCTGACAGACCAAGCACCTAGCTACGAAGCGAGCCACCTCCCGCTTCATCCCGGACCACCAAACATGCTCCCTCAGATCTCGGTACATCTTATTGGCACCAGGGTGTACAGAGTACTGAGATCTGTAGGCCTCCTGTAAAACCTGCTCCCTGAGCTCTCCGCTGGGCACACATAACCTGGAACCGTGCCTCAAGGCACCATCCTCTGCAAGAGAAAACTCGCCGTCCACCAATCCTGCTCGAACCTGCTCTCGGAGACACCGCAGAGCAACATCCTCAAACTGTGTCGTCTTGATCCTCTCTACCAAATTCGACTGAATCTGCATGCCCTACATCTGCATCTGCACTCCGGGCACGATCACCTCAATCCCAAGGCTCTCCAGATCTGCAAGCAAGTGCCGATCCATAGTCAAACACATAGCTGTCAGATACCTACTCAAGGCATCGACAACCACGTTGGCCTTCCCTGGGTGATACTGAAGTAGGATGTCAAAGTCCTTCATCAACTCTAGCCATCGGCGCTGTCTCATGTTCAACTCCTTCTGAGTGAACACATACTTTAAGCTCTTGTGATCTGTGAAGATCTCCACCCTCTCTCCATATAGATAATGCTTTCATAACTTCAGAGCAAATATCACCGCTGCCAACTCTAGGTCATGGGTAGGGTAGTTCTTCTCATGGGGACGTAATTGCCTGGAAGCATAGGCAATCACCTTCCCATGCTGCTGCAAGACACAACCCAGCCCCTTCTCTGAAGCGTCACTATAAATAGTGAATCCACCTGACCCTGAAGGCAATGTCATAATCGGAACTGTCGTAAGCCGCTTCTTCAACTCATCAAAAGCTGCCTGATACTCCTCTGACCAAACATACTCAGTATCCTTTCGGGTCAACCGAGTCAACGGCTCTGCAACCCGGAAGAAATCCTCACAAATCTTCGATAATATCCTGCCAGACCCAGGAAACTCATGATCTCTGCAACTGAAGTCGGCGCTGCCCATGCCTCAACTGCACAATCTTCTTGGGGTCAACTGAGATACCATCTCCAGTCACCACATGCCCCAAAAAGTCCACCCAGTCCAAGAAAAACTCACACTTGGAGAATTTTCCATAAAGCTGCTCCCTCCTGAGAGTCTCCAGCACTATTTTCAGATGCTCCTCGTGCTCCTCCTCAGTCTTGGAATATACCAAGATGTCGTCAATGAACACCACCACGAACTGATCCAGGTACTGGTGGAACATCTTGTTCATCAGATTCATAAACACTGCTGGTGCATTGGTTAGCCCAAACGGCATAACCAAAAACTCAAACTGCCCGTACTGCATCCTGAAAGCGGTCTTGGGAATATCCTTCCCCTTCACCTTCACCTGGTGATATCCCGACCTCAGATCAATCTTAGAAAATACCCGAGCTCCGCTCAACTGGTCAAAAAGATCGTCGATCCGTGGCAGTGGGTATTTGTTCTTGATCGTGAGGTTGTTGAGTGCCCTATAGTCAATACACATCCGTACTGACCCATCCTTCTTTGGCACAAACAATACTGGTGCACCCCATGGCGACGAACTCGAGCGGATGAAGCCCTTGTCCTGCAGCTCATCCACTTGCTTCTTCAGCTCCACCAACTCACTGTTATTCACTCGATAGACATGCTGGGAGATGGGTTCCGCTCCTGGAACCAAGTCTATCGAGAACTCTATGTCTCTGTCTGGTGGCAATCCCGGTAACTCCTCTGGGAAAACATCCATATACTCTGCTATCAAGGGGTGTGGAATCGTCTGCTCCTCAACCGAGACTCCACAGAAAACTCTGCTGCTCTGCTCCGCCTGACGTCTGGAGTACTCAAACTCTGGCTCCCCCGACGCTCTGAAGAAAACTCTACCCCTTCTGCAATCAATGCTGGCGTGGTGCCTGCTTAACCAATCCATGCCGAGTACTATATCGTAGTTCGGCAATGGCATTACGAGCAGGCTCACCTCCAACTCACGGCCTCCTAAAACAACTCTCCGACCCTTACAAACATCACGTACGAGGATAATGCCACCCCCGGTCGTGATCTTGTAAGTCCTAGGCAACGATTCAGCTATGATACCGTGTCTAATCGCAAAAGATACTGATATAAAACCATACGAAGCACCGAAATCAAATAATGTAAAAGCTGGACTGGAGTCGAGGAGAATCGAACCTGCGATCAGCTCTCCTATCACCTCTGTGTCCCCAGCCGCCATGGCGAAAGCTCGCCCCTGCTGGCCTCCCCTGGCCTGCTGCTGATGCTGAACAAATCTCTGCTGCTGGGTCGGTAGGGCTGGTCCCCTCTGTTGGCCTGCTGGAGCTCTGGCTCCTCCTTCCTGAGCTGCCCGTGCTATGAGACACTCCCTCATCTGATGGTCTCCGAAACCACATACCAGGCACTTGCCCAGTCTCTTCCTACACTCGTTCCACCCGTGCCCTGGCTTCTTGCAATAAGCACAGGTGGTGGCCTGCTGCCTCGGTGCCTGCTGTTGTACCCTCTGATGCTGATGCTGCACTGGCTGGTGCCTCGGCTGCTGAAACTGCTGCGGCTGGAACCTCTGCTGCTGGTGGTACTGCTGAAAGTGCGGCCTCTTGGCCGGTCCTCCGCTACTGCTGCCTCCCTGGGAGTCTCGCCTCCTCTTGAGCCTAAGCTTAAGATCATCCTCTGCAGCTAAAGCGTCCACCAGGATCTCCTCAAAGATAGCGCTGCGAGCGTTCTTGGTGTAGGACTTGACCTCCTTTACCAAGCCCTTCCAGAACCTCCGGGCCTTCGTCGCCTCCGACAAGCCCTCCACAAATCTGCTTAGACGGCAGAACTCTACTGCGTACTCCTCCACAGACTGGCTTTCCTGGACTAGGGCCTCGAACTGAGTCTCGAGGGCTCCCAGTGCTGCATCTGGGAAGAACTTCTCCTTGAACGCTGTCCAAGTCTGTCCTGCTGTGCCAACCCTCGGGTCGGTCTGGTACCATATGCGGGCCAGATTTTGCATTATGCTGGCCGCTGCCTCAATCTGGAGCCTCGTCGGGATCTCAGCCAACCTGAAAATCTCCTCTATATGCTCGATCCACTCATCGGCATACAAGATCCCCTCTGTCCCTCGGAAGTCTCTCGGGTACATCTTCTAAAAATCTTGGATGCCCTTCTCCCGTGGCTGGTGCGGCTGTAGGGCTGCCGCTGGCTGAGTTACGACTCTCTCTACTGCGGTCACTGCTAGCTCAATGCCTCGTATGAGCTCTGCTGTGTGCCTTTGCTGCTGGGTCTGCTGACCCTCCATATACTGCCGGAAGAAAGCTAACAGCTGAACGACGTCAACTGTCCCTACAGGTGGCTGCTGCTGCTGAAGCGCATCCGGAATCACCGAACTCGGCCCATGCCTCACATGTGGTGGGGCTCCTCCGAAAGCAGCCGAAACGCTTACCCCAGCTGCCATGACTGGGGCTGCAGTACCAGGGGATGGCTGCTAAGTATGAGAGGTGGCAGACCTCTCATCGGCGTCCCCCTGGCCCTGGCGATGCAATCTTGTCTCAACCATCCTGGAGACACAGATCAAAAAGAAACAATTGCTGAGAATGAGTCAAAATATCAAAGGAGGACAGTTTAAATTCAAAGGAAGACAATAAGCAGCAAAATTTAGATATACGGAATCTGATAAAGAGTTTTTCCTAATGTGATTGAGTACCTTCAAAATTTTCCTAATTCTACTGCAGGCTGCAGTGATATTCTAGTTCGAATACCACTACATTTCTAATCTAGACCTGCATGGGCCACCACTAAAAACGTGTCACGCACCCTAGAGTAAGGGTACGAGAAGTGGGTACGTCCAGCCTACGCCGTAGTGTCGGCAGTAAAACGCCGTCCTAGGTCACAACGTCTAACAATATAAAGCTAATCAGTTTATACTCCCCGAATGGGGGTGACATAGCAGAAAGTAAACTCAATCATAACTAAGGCAGATGATAAGATAGAAGATAGATAGATAATACTGCTGAAAAGAAAGGAAACCCACAAGTACATCCAGAGAGTCTAAGTGTCTAAGATAGATACATAACCCAAGTATCAAATATATACAATCATCCATAGAGTACTGAAAATAAAAACATCCTAGTCTAGAGGTGTCCACTGCTAGTGGGGCCTGCTGCTGGTCTAGGTCCAACATCTCATCTAAGGTCGCACCGTAATAGGTATCCACACCGGCTTCCTCCTCATCCTCTATAATATTTTCAACAGGTCTAGTCAGGACAGGAGCGAGCACAATACATCTCAACAGTTCATAGCAGGTAAGAAAATATAATCATGCTGTAAAGTAAGATACAGGAACTGAAAGAAAGTACAGGATGTAAACAGAGAAAGCTGTAATGAAAATATATACTGTAAATAGAAAACTATCAGTGGCTAGTGAGTCAGAGTACAATATAAACATGTGAATAGCGTAGGAGATTCTGATGAGACACTAAGGAGGTGATCAGGTGAGATACTACTTGGATATGATTCATTTGTCTACTTCTACTCCTCCGTACCCCCAATCAATACACAAGGATCCAGCCAGGTTATGTTATGATTCCATGCAAAGGCCCACAAGGGATGATACATGGATAGCCCAAAAATGGGTGATTCCAGGAATGCCCATAAATGGGGTGATTCTAGGAAGACTCTGTGATCATAAGAGACATATCACAAGTGATCAATGAACCGTGAAGCATAGTGATACTCCATGTAAGTGAAACGCACAGAACATGTAGTATACGATGCTCCCTGAGGGGATAACATCTCAAAAAGAGATCCATATAGTACTAATCTGTGTGACCAACGTGACAGTATCAAGTAAGGTATATTAAAGCAGGAAAATAATTCTAAGCAGGATATGAAATGATCAGAGAATGTACTCGCCTGGTATCTGAGTGTCCAAGATGAAAGTACTGTCCGAGGAGTGGTGTCTGGCTCCTATTTATAACAGCACAAGTCACAACAAGTCCAGAATGGTAAAATGAAGCACTACAATGCATTCTACATGAATCTAGGTCAATCTAGGCCAAAGACAACTCTTAGTCAACTCTGGTCAACCCTAGAAGTCAAACTAGGTCAACTATGGTCAAACTAGGTCTAACAAGTTCAAACTAGGTCAAACAAGTCTACACTAGTCTAGCAAGTCTATTCTAGGTCTAACAAGGCTATACAAGTCCAATCTAGGCTCACTAGTCAAGCAGGCACACACAGGCCATCGGCTATATCATGCCTATAAGCCAACCCATAACACATACACACATGACAATATTTATATCTAACATGATACACTCTTGATATATTTATATAATCTAATACATAACACACACACACACACACACACACATATATATATATATATATATATATATATATATATATATATATATATATATATATATATATATATATATATATATATATACATATATATAGTACACACACAAGTTATATATATGATACTTACATATATACATAATATAATCTATATATCCATTGCATGTATCTATACTAGATACATATATATTACACATACTTATATTATATATATAGATACACATTTTACATATGTATACATTACATATATACATATACCTATATTAGGAAAATAGGATTGTAGAGAGTGAGTGTGTGTATGTGTGAAGGGTGAGTGAAAGGAAACTGCTCCTGTGTTGACAGGAAAACATAGGGTGTGTGTGTGTGTATATCATGATTTGTGTGTGTGTGTAATGGTGTGTGTGAAAGGAGAACCTAGGTTTCAGTTCAGAAAATATAGAAGGAAATCCCATCTCAGTTCTCAACCCAAAAGAATGCCATGAATTCTCAGAATTTAAACATCTAACTGAATCAATATGCTCTTAGTAAAAAGAAAAGGAAATCAGATTCAGTTTTCAGGTTATTCAGTAATCAACTCAGGTTAGCATATCTCAGATTTGAGTTCAAGACATCAAAGCAATCTCAGGAATCTAATTTCAGACTTCTTGAAAACAGTTCAAAAACCATTCCATTTCAAATTCCAGTTCACAACAACCTATTCTAATATGAAAAACCAACTTAACAGAGTAAATCACTGCATCATAGAAATCAGTTAACAACTAATCAAATTCTCAGGTTTTTGGAATGGAAGGGAAACCAATTCGAGACTGAGATGAGTCTCAGTTCATTGACAGACTTGAATTCCCCATGCATCAGCTATTTCAATGAAATCAAACACAAAGTCCAATTCCCATTCACAAGCCATAGAGCCTAATCGAATTGGAATATTTCATTAATATGAATCAACAAATATGTGGGGGTGATCTCACAATGGAAAGCATCAATAGAATAGGATTGAAAGTTTAGGAAAAATCTGGAAAATAAGGTATCAGGCATGCGTATCAATTGAACCTGAGATTAACCCAATTCGAATCAAATCCCACATCAAAACTTAAACAACATGTAAATTAGTTCTAACATATATCCTACATTATATTTAGGATCTAATTAATAATTAAAACACAATTTAAAACATTTAAAACTGTAAACAAAACAGGGAAACAAAACAGTGCACTGGTACGCACAGCGCGTGCCCCGTGCTCGCGTGATATTGTGTCCGACACGATACAAGGGGTCGTGAAACTTGACACACGTGGTGTCAGTGGTCGCCCCAAGGGGTGTGTCAAGTATCACGTGTCGAAGTGTCGTGTGTTGCTCGCAAACAGCCCCGAGCAACAGGGGAGCTACAGGGCCCCCGCGCGCGCATGTGCACCCGCGTGTGCACGTGTCCAGAGCGACTCGACACGACACAAGGAACACCTCAGTCCACCAAAATCGTGTAAACGACACTAAAACACTACTTCCTATTCAACCACTTTCACAAAAACAAATCGAAATGCCCATTGGGGCATTTCATCAAACACTTGCGCACATCACTGATATGTATCCGATACGGACAGCAAGAAAATACTAATTAGAACCTATTGCAATTTGTTTGGATTAAAAAAAAGTTAAAATAGATTTTTTAAGAATTTATGAAGTTTGGAAAATACCTCTTTCTAAAACTTGTTCTTTCCTAAAGAGGCTAGCCCTAAATAGAGGAAAATATTTATAGAGGGGATTCCCAATGTGTGTGTGGTGGCTGGCCAAGTAATGTTAGGGTTAGGGTTTGGCATTAGCTAATGGGCTTTGGGCTTCTATGGCTAAGTTATTGATTAATGGTTCAACCATAAGTCATGGCTTGTGACTTAATTATTCTAACTTGAGTTAAATGACTAAACCATAGGTCAAATCTAGTCTAACTAGGGTTACATGACCTAACCAAGTCCAAACTCAACTAGAGTTAGCTCCTAGGTTAGTCTACCAAGGTCATTGCTAGTCAAAGTCAACCTAGTAAACCATCATTCAAACAATTCCAAAATAAATTCTAAAAATTCCCATAAATTCAAATAAATTATAATAAATTCAAATAACCCCAAAAATGATAAAAATACCCTCAAACTAGAAATGTGGTAGTGACAAATCTACCCTCCTTAAAAGAATTTTGTCCTCGAAATTGAAAGGCGAAATGCAACTGATGAGAAGGATAAAAGTATACCTCAAGGTCCAAAAAGATATGGGTATCACTCGCGCATCTCATCCTCCCGCTCCCAGGTAGACTCTCCTAGAGAATGATGCCTCCATGCGACGTATACCAAAGGTATCACCTGGTTCTTCAGAACCTTCTCCCGTCGATCCAGTTTCTCCACTGGCTGCTCTGGATAGCTGAGAGAAGGCCCAACCTCAATCTCTGAATGATCAAGGACATGGCTAGGGTCAGCCACATATTGTCTCAACTATGATACATGGAATACGTTATGGACCCCCACAAGTGTAGGTGGCAAGTCTAGCCTGTATGCCACGTCACCGACTCTCCCGCTGATAACGAAAGGGCCGATGAAGCGCGGGCTAAGCTTCCCGCCTCCACCAAAACATATCGTACCACGAGTCGGAGATATCTTCAAGAAAACCTGGTCTCCGACCTAATCACAAGCAAGGTCTCAATTAATTATGATAAACAAACATGATTAATAAAACACAATAATCAAACCTAAATCTAATCCTACTCTAATCTGTACCTCAAACTCCAAGGGCCTCCGGTGGCTATCGGCCCAGTGCCGATGTCTGTCCTACGCCACGCAAAGTATGTCCCTGATGAGCTTTACCTTCTCGGCTGCATCAACAACCATCTCTGGCCCCAGTAAAGCTCGCTCACCAACATCATCCCAAGATAAGGGTGTACGGCACCTACGCCCGTACGGAGCCTCGAAAGGTGACATCTCAATGTTGGCCTGGAAACTGTTGTTGTAAGCAAACTCCACCAAATATAGATAATCCTCCCAGGAACCTCCAAAGTCCCGGACGCACGTCCGCAACATATCCTCAAGTGTCTGAATAGTCCTCTCTGACTGTCCGTCCGTCTGGGGGTGGTATGCAGTACTAAACTTGAGCTGAGTGCACAAGCTGGTCTGCAGACTCCTCAAAAAATGAAAAGTAAAGCGACTATCCCGATCTGAGATGATGCTGACCGGAACCCCGTGAATCCTGACTATCTGTCGCATATACATCTTCGCCAGACTCTCTGTAGACGTACCCACCTTGAATGGCAAGAAGTGGGCCGATTTGGTCAACCTGTCAACGATAACCTAAATTGCGTCTTTTTCTCCTGGTGTACGCGGCAATCCTGATACGAAGTCTATAGTGATATGCTCCCATTTCCACTCGGGAATGGGCAGCGACTGTAATAATCCACCGGGCCTCTGCCTTTCCGCCTTGACCTGCTGACAGACTAAGCACCTAGTTACGAAGCGAGCCACCTCCCGCTACATCCCGGACCACCAAACATGCTCTATCATATCTCGATACATCTTGTTGGCACCGGGGTGTATAGAGTACTGAGATCTGTGGGCCTCCTGTAAAACCTGCTTCCTGAGCTCTCCGCTGGGCACACATAACCTGGAACTGTGCCTCAAGGCACCATCCTCTGCAAGAGAAAACTCGCCGTCCACCAATCCTGCTCGAACCTGCTCTCGGAGACACCGTAGAGTAACGTCCTAAAACTGTGTCGCCTTGATCCTCTCTACCAAGTCTGACTGAATCTACATGCCCCACATCTGTATCTGCACTCCGGACACGATCACCTCAATCCCAAGGCTCTCCAAATCTGCAAGCAAGTACCGATCCATAGTCAAACACATGGCTGTCGGATACCTACTCAAGGCATCGGCAACCATGTTGGCCTTTCCTGGATGATACTGAAGTAGGATGTCAAAGTCCTTCATCAACTCTAGCCATCGGCGCTGCCTCATGTTCAACTCCTTCTGAGTGAACACATACTTTAAGCTCTTGTGATCTGTAAAGATCTCTACCCTCTCTCCATATAGATAATGCTTCCACAACTTCAGAGCAAATATCACCGCTGCCAGCTCCAGGTAATGGGTAGGGTAGTTCTTCTCATGGGTACGTAATTGCCTGGAAGCATAGGCAATCACCTTCCCATGCTGCTGCAAGACACAACCCAGCCCCTTCCCTGAAGCGTCACTATAAATAGTGAATCCACCTGATCCTGAAGGCAATGTCAGAATCAGAGCTGTCGTAAGCCGCTTCTTCAACTCATCAAAAGCTGCCTGACACTCCTCTGACCAAACATACTCTGTATCCTTTCGGGTCAACCGAGTCAACGACTCTGCAACCCGAGAGAAATCCTGCACAAAACTTCGATAATATCCTGCCAGCCCCAGGAAACTCATGATCTCTGCAACTGAAGTCGGCGCTGCCCATGCCTCAACTGCTACAATCTTCTTGGGGTCAACTGAGATACCATCTCCAGTCACCACATGCCCCAAAAAGTCCACCCGGTCCAAGAAAAACTCACACTTGGAGAGTTTTCCATAAAGCTGCTCCCTCCTGAGAGTCTCCAGCACTATTTTCAGATGCTCCTCGTGCTCTTCCTCAGTCTTGGAATATACCAAGATGTCGCCAATGAACACCACCACGAACTGATCCAGGTACTGGTGGAACACCTTGTTCATCAGATTTATAAACACTGCTGGTGCATTGGTTAGCCCAAACGACATAACCAAAAACTCAAACTGCCCGTACTGCATCCTGAAAGCGGTCTTGGGAATATTCTCCCCCTTCACCTTCACCTGGTGATATTCCGACCTCAGATCAATCTTAGAAAATACCCGAGCTCCGCTAAACTGGTCAAAAAGATCGTCGATCCGTGGCAGTGGGTATTTGTTCTTGATCGTGAGGTTATTGAGTGCCCTATAGTCAATACACATCCGTACTGACCCATCCTTTTTTCGGCACAAACAATACTGGTGCACCCCATGGCGACGAACTCGAGCAGATGAAGCCCTTGTCCTGCAGCTCATCCACTTGCTTCTTCAGCTCCACCAACTCACAGTTGTTCACTTGATAGACATGCTTGGAGATGGGTTCCGCTCCTGGAACCAAGTCTATCGAGAACTCTATGTCTCTGTCTGGTGGCAATCCCGACAACTCCTCTGGGAAAATATCCATATACTCTGCTATCAAGGGGTGTGGAATCGTCTGCTCCTCAACCGAGACTCCACAGAAAACTTCGCTGCTCTGCTCTGCCTGACATCTAGAGTACTCAAACTCTGGCTCCCCCGACGCTCTGAAGAGAACTCTAACCCCTCTGCAATCAATGCTGGCGTGGTGCCTGCTCAACCAATCCATGCCGAGTACTATATCGTAGTTCGGCAATAGCATTACGAGCCGGCTCACCTCCACCTCACGGCCTCCCAAAACAACTCTCCGACCCTTACAAACATCACGTACGAGGATAATGCCAACCCCGATCGTGATCTTGTAAGTCCTAGGCAACGATTCAGCTATGAAATCGTGCCTAATCGCAATACTGATATAAAACTATGCGAAGCACCGGAATCAAGTAATGCAAAAGCTGGACTGGAGTCGAGGAGAATCGAACCTACGATCAGCTCTCCTATCACCTTTGCGTCCTCAGCCGCCATGACGAAAGCTCGTCCCTGCTGGCCTCTCATGGCATGCTGCTGATGCTGAACAAATCTCTGCTGCTGGGTCGGCAGGGCTGGTCCTCTCTGCTGGCCTGCTGGAGCTCTGGCTCCTCCTCCCTGAGCTGCCCGTGCTACGAGACACTCCCTCATCTGATGGTCTTCGAAACCACATACCAGGCACTTGCCAGTCTCTTCCTACACTCGTTCCACCCGTGTCCTAGCTTCTTGCAATAAGCACAGGTGGTGGCCTGCTGCCTCGGTGTCTGCTGCTGCACCCTCTGCTGCTGATGCTGTACTGGCTGGTGCCTCGGCTGCTGAAACTGCTGCGGCTGGAACCTCTACTGCTGGTGGTGCTGCTGGTGCTGCTGCTGAAAGTGCGGCCTCTTGGCCGGTCCTTCGCTACTGCTGTCTCCTTGGGAGTCTCGCCCCCTCTTAAGCCTAATTAAGCTCAAGATCATCCTCTGCAGCTAAAGCGTCCACCAGGATCTCCTCAAAGGTAGCGCTGTGGACGTTCTTGGTGTAGGACTTGACCTCCTTTACCAAGCCATTTCGGAACCTCCGGGCCTTCGTCGCCTCCGACAAGCCCTCCACAAATCTGCTCAGGCGGCAGAACTCTCCTGCGTACTCCTCCACAGACTGGCTCCCCTGGACTAGGGCCTCGAACTGACACTACACCAAAATGACCATTTTGGAACGGCTAAATTATGTTCCAAATAATTTTTGGAACACCTATAACATGTGCCTATTTTTGGGCTGCCAATTTTTTTGGAACGGAAAATAAGTGTTCCAAGGGACATATATTGGAACACCATAAATGCGTTCCAATTTTGGAACACAAATAAAGCGTGCCTAGCAAAGCATTTCAAAGATTACTAACTGGAACACCATAAATGCGTTCCAGTTTTGGAACACCAATAAAGAGTGTCTAGCAAAGCGATTCAAAGATTACTAACTGGAACACCATAAATGAGTTCCAGTTTTGGAACACCATAAATGTGTTCCTAACACTGTCCCTCCATTAATACTAAAATTGTCCCTCCATTGATACTAATTTTTTTTCCAGCAAATGATATAACATATTATGCACGACTTCTTCCAGCAGTTCCAAACACTGTCCCTCATTGATACTAAAAATTCAAACATTTGATACATAATAAATCTAAGCAACTATTTTCAAAAGAATTTGAAACAGTTGCCAACAATCCCAAGTTGCCAACATTCTATATATCAAAAGAAACATAAAAATTTTCATTCAAAATTTACTCTTAGAAGCCATTTTTCCCTGTGCAACAAAAATTCTCATATTAAAGCTTGGAACCCCATAATTTACTCTCAGAAAGGCAACTGAATAATGTGAAATTACTTTCACAAACCAAAGAAACATAGAACACAATATCGTTATTGATACAACAAATTTGACAGAACAAATTTAATCCAAGTTTTGTTCACATACCCAGAATTTGTACCACTACATAATTCCACCAATCCATGTATTGTACCAGACAGTATGAGCAAAAACAAAAAAAAATAGACTCAAAAATCTTCTTCCTAGTGAGACTGAGTATTTAAGTGGGCAAGGAGGACTCCATGATGAAGGAGGAACAATGCGGCAGATTCCATATGGTTCTTCCCTTGAGCAAATGCTTGCAATGTATTTAAGAGTATCCTTGAAGTCCTGAAAATAATACCCGAAACTGTAAAAGTCAGAAATTTCTCATTTGAAATGCTCATTCATGTTCTTTGTTTGTCGAAACCCAAAAATGTCTGTGCTCAAGCACGGATTGAGAAATTAATTATTTAAATAAACCTCTTCGATTGGATAAAAAAAACACGAGCCTCATCCAACACAGGCCTGTATGCATCTTCTGGGCACCATTTTGTTGTGACCTATTACAATATTTCAACCGACACCCAAGGTAAATATAGTAGAATCTGGAAGAACAAGACAAAAATGTTGCTGAGCCTTGACTTGCTAACCTTTTGACAGTTTCCACATTCTGCACATACATGAATCACCCCTTTTGGCAAGTTTCGTTTAGGAGCATCCTACAAAAGAACAACAGATAATTATGATGCTCATGAAAACTCAAGGAGGTCATAAACCACATAGAGCAAAAGCTTGATACGAAAATGAACCTTTATCAACTCAGAGTCGGATTCTTCTTCTGAGCTATTGTCAGGTATAAGTACATATTCAAGAAGGGTCACTCTTACCATGAATTTGCCAGTTATAAATAGATATTTTGCATAGTCCATCAAATGGAGAAGATTTTGATTTTTAAATAAAGGACATGAGCTCTTTATCGGTAGCCTATCTCCTCAATTGATCCAGAAGTTCTCCAAAATGGATATTCACACAGTAAGGACAGAGTAATAGAATAATTAGTAAGTAAAATGGGTATGACCTTGCAAAGAGATAAGGCAGATAGAAATGTACAAAAGAGAAAAGATACACTGCTGATCCAACAAACCCTAACTCATATGCCAATATTATGCCCCTTGTCTATCACATGTGTTTCGACTCCCACACCAACCGTGACAATAGTTTGAAAAACTACCTAAGTGGGCATCTCCTTCCATTACATCATTGCGCCTTTGTCGACTTAAGTTTTGAGAACCATTCTATATAATCCATATTAGTAAATTCACTCCTAACCAAAGTTTTATCCAGTCGCATATGCCTAGTCTCCAATTCCACCTTGGATACAGACACCCAAGTCTCTCATTGGCCGAGTGTGACCATTCTAACTTCATTGCACGAGCAAGAACGTTAAGATTATTCCCAGAACATAAATGAAACTCGAAAGATAATTAATACAAAAAAAAGGTCGGAAGCATGTTGGCAGCTCCAACAATATGCTACCAACCACATCCACAATTGCCTGTTGATAGTGCAATAAGTATCCAGCACATCGATTAATCAACCCCGACCATGCCTTAAAGAGGGAGGAACATTCACAGGAGGAAAAACTTATACAAGTTTGTCACCTTATATAAATCAGAAAAAACCCAAACTGGGAGTATCTCTTTTTATCCAATATTTAAGAGAAATTCCTAACGCTAGAAAGAAACTGACTTTGAATACAAGATAATGACAGAATTAAACCTATTAAATATTGACAATAATACAAACAACTTATATATGACTTTTACAATCTTTATGGTTGTTGGTTGGGGTTTTCATATATCTATTCTATGCATGGCTCAAGCTACAGCTCATTAACTAATGTAATTTATCTGCCCACAGCTTGTGATGATGAGATATATAAAACATGCATAGAATATGTAGCTTAGAGTACCAACCTTGTATGGTATACTAGTTGGTGTTATACCATTGTAGTATGCCTATTTTTTCATTATTTATTGCTAATTGACCAGTCCATGTCTATTGAGGGAGATTATATGTCCTACATCACAAGCATCCCCTAGTAGGAAAATTGTAGATGGTCGACAAATTTAATCAAGCAATGATAAGCAATGATATAATAACTAGCATAGAATGGATTTATGGTCGATAATTTTGGACTTATTTTACTTCTCAATCTGTACTAATTTGTTCTTTTTAGTTAAGAACATTACCTGGGAAATACCTTTTAGGTATCAGATGTTGTATTTCCTTCCATCATCTACGTCTCCTCCTCCTAACTGCAATTAGTTGGTGAAAAATGTTTGAAGGCTATTTAAGAAGAGCCAACCAAAGGAACAAAAACTTAATGAACAATTATTCAATTAACTAGAACAAGAGAAAATACTCACAAATTAGGTGATGTGCTTCAGAAAATTTTCTGACATTCTTCCCTTCCTACAAAACATTGAGCATTTATGACAAAAGCAAGAAACTTTATATAATAAATTTACAGATTACTTTATATTCGACAGAAATGTGAGAGATCTCAATACATACGTCATTTTTTTGTACTTGTACCTCTTTGCTTTAGTTATATAATAAATTTAAAAATTGCTTTAGTTATGTTTCATATATAATTTTTTATTTGTTTACTTGTGACTTCATTAATATTTATATCGTATGGACTTCAGTTATTCTTTCCAATTCTCTACTTTAGTTCATTTCTCTTTTTTGAACATAATTAATCTGGATGATTATTGACCGAGAGTAATTCAGTCCAAGCAACATGATAGATATAAGAAACAAAGACTATTATAGGAAATATAACATCTTTTGTGGTCATATGGCATGCAACAACAAAAAAAAGTGATCAAGCAAATACCACCATGAAATACTAGTCTAATAACCCCAACCTCCAAGCTAGGTGCCAGGCTTACATGTTGTGGTGATAACAGTGATATGCCATAAATACTTGCATTAAGTACTTAAAGGAAGGCTAAACATCCTCTTCTAAGAAAAATAATGTGGAACTTATACTAATCATCCTCTCAGATGTTGTCTCCCAAGGTATACAATGCTAAATATCATTTGATTTGTAAAATAACACAATTAACAAAAAGTGGCACATACATATTTAAGGTATATGGGGTAGGACTTACAGAATATGGATTCCATCCAGGAATTTGAACCAGCCCCTGAGGAAGAATCAGTTGAGCATAGCCTGAAGGAGCTTGCCATCAAGGACTTGGTATGAAAGAAGCTCTTGACAAAGGCCAACTTGTTAATCCTCCAGTATATGACTGCTGTCTAGGAGTGGTTGGGGAATGTACAGTGGGATAAACAGAACCACGTAATGAAACCATCGGATTAGATGGTTGTGGATGGTGAAATTTACATGTGTTACTGAACTTACATTGTCCATTTCTTAAATAATATGCACACTCCTGTTCCTCCTACATCAGAAAGAAAACATGAATAAAGTTCAGGAAAAAAAAATTATAATTGTATACTATGAGAAACAAAGGCTAAGTATATGTTTATCACAAGTTTATGTCTTCTATAGAAAGAATACTTCGGTTTCGGTAGTTACCGATATGTGACAGTCGATACGTATTGACTTTGGCATATCCTGATCCGATCCCGATCCCGATCTGATACTACCTGATACCAACATTGGGGGTCTCAAGATCAACTTGGCAGAGAAAAATTGAAAGAAAAATTATAATTGTATACTATGTTTAATAAGTTGAGCATAGGTAATCAATCTTGATAAAAAAAAAAGTGAACAAGTTGATGGCAAAGAGTTAGCAATAATAAGATTTGAGTCTCAAAGCTAAGTATAGTTGCTGCAATTATGGCAGTGGAAGGAGCTACATAATCTTGGTGGCATGTCATCCCTCGTGGATGTCCTACAATTTTTCATAAAATAGCATAATAGTACCATCTGGCCCTTCTCATTCCTATCCTCTTGAGTGGACACTCAAAAATTTTGTTCAGCTACATTTTTGTACATTATATTTTTTTTCCAGGTATATAGTAAAGTGAAGCCTGAAAGATTCCTACCAATTAACCAAACATGACAGTGTAGAGAAGGGGGGAATGTGTGTTCAAGTTTTTTTTTCCAGCTTATAACCAATCCTTCATAAAAATTATTAAATGGTAACACATTTCTTTGTCAATATTACTGTTGAACTCCTTAATTTATACTCTAATTGAATCATTATAGATATATCACAAGAGGTGGGTGGTCATACATACAGAGATCTTGCCTGGGCAATAAAACATGAACATAGAACTCTCACTTGTACAACTAAAGAACATCATAATCTGATAATGGTGTAGAGAGTTCAGGAATAATATGCACACTCTTGTTCCTCCTAAATAATATGCACACTCCTGTTCCTCCTACATCAGAAAGAAAACATGAATAAAGTTCAGGAAAAAAAATTATAATTGTATACTATGAGAAACAAAGGCTAAGTATATGTTTTTAAATAATATGCACACTCAAATCTTTTTCTTTCAATTTTTCTCTGCCAAGTTGATCTTGAGACCCCCAATGTTGGTATCAGGTAGTATCAGATCGGGATCGGGATCGGGATCAGATCAGGATATGCCAAAGTCAATACGTATCGGCTGTCACATATCGGTAACTACCGAAACCGAAGTATGCTTTCTATAGAAGACACAAACTTGTGATAAACTCTCAGATGAGCACAAATAGATTTGCCTCAAAAAGACACTCGAAGGACTAGCAGAAAACTCATATAAATTCACACTCATATATGGAATGTGGTTCATACAGATCCGGTGAAACCTTTAAGTCCAATCCTGATAGTCAGGTGATCTTTCTAGATGACTAAGGAAGTCATGGTCAAAGCATTTTAAAATTTAGCGGTGCCAATTTCTGCAGCTTGAAAAACTACAACAGTTTGGCCTGCACGTGTAAACATAATATTGGTATTGAGGCTTCATCTATTGATATACCTATTATATGCATGTAAGATATGTTTTTTTATTAACAATATATATATATATATATATATATATATATATATATATATATATATATATATATATATATATATATATATACAAGAAACAAACAGTGTATATGTCAAAATCAACAGTAAACGATACATTTATATATATGGCTGGCATACATATCAGGATAAACAATAATGATGTGTTTATAGATGTAAAAGGACATTTAAGAGATTTAAGCCATGTCGAGTAAAAACATGTATGTGCATTATACTAGTCAGTTGAACCAAAAATCCTCCTAAATTAAATTTTTTTCTTAAATCAATAACCTTCATAAATTAAATCAGCTACAATTAAATTAAACAATTTTAGATGCTACCAGCATATGCTTACCAAATCTTCTTAAATTAGTGGGTACAATTCCGCACCCACCCCCTTCCTCCCCAAAGAAAATATCTCGGTATCCCTTCTCCAGTGAAGTAAAAAAAAACTATGACCAAAATTATCAGTAGAAGATTATCCTAGATTCTTAGTACAGTAACCTGGATCAAAATTGTGAGAGGATGATGGCAAGAGAACCAGCGATGGAGAAGACGATAGCAAGATCCAAATCATGGCAAGGAATCGCAAAATAGGAAAGGGGAGATGGCAAAACAGGGATGAGAGTTAACCTAGACGACGACGATGGCCGACGAGATATCGTCTGGATCTCGTCGGAGAGAGAGACGAAAGGGTTAGTGTATGCGAAGGGGGGAGGGGTTGGATGAGGGTTTATGTTATATGAAGGGGGAGTGGTTTTGTTCCTTTGGACGCTTTCCTGACTAATCATGTGAGATGCACATGCACAACTTGGAACTTGTTTGTAATATATTAGGAACATTATAAAAGCGTACCTATATAAATAATTTTTCTGAAAATTAAAATAAAATATTTTAGGAACGCTTTTCTGATCTGGAACACTTTTATTTCGTTCCAGAACCTAGGTACAGAAAATAAGTGTTCCAAATTGAAAAAATAATAGTGTTTTTAATTTGTCATTTTGGTGTAGTGTGAGTCTCGAGGGCTCCCAGTGCTGCATCTGGGAAGAACTTATCATTGAACAGCTTCTTGAACGCTGTCCAAGTCTGTCCTGCTGTGCCAACCCTCGAGTCGGTCTGGTACCATGTGCGGGCCAGATCCTGCATCATGTTGGCCGCTGCCTCAATTTGGAGCCTCGTCGGGATCTCAGCCAACCTGAAAATCTCCTCCATATGCTCGATCCACTCATCGGCATACAAGATCCCCTCTGTTCCTCAGAAGTCTCTCGGGTGCATCTTCTGAAAATCTTGGATGCCCTTCTCCCGTGGCTGGTGCGGCTGCGGGGCTGCCGCTGGCTGAGCTGCGACTCTCTACTGCGGTCACTGCCAGCTCAATGTATCGTGTGAGCTCTGCTGTGTGCCTCTGCTGCTGGGTCTGCTAACCCTTCATGTACTGCCGGAAGAAAGCTAACAGCTGAACGGCGTCAACTGTCCCTGCAGGTGGCTGCTGCTGCTGAAGCGCATCCGGAATCACCGGACTCGACCCATGCCTCCCAGGTGGTGGGGCTCCTCCGAAAGCAGCCGAAATGCCTACCCCAGCTGGCATGACTGGGGCTGCGGTACCAGGGGCTGGCTGCTAAGTATGAGAGGTGGCAGACCTCTCATCGGCGTCCCCCTGGCCCTAGCGATGCGACCTCGTCTCAACCATCCTGGAGACACAGATCAAAAAGAAACAATTGCTGAGAATGAGTCGAAATATCAAAAGAGGACAGTTTAAATTCAAAGGAAGACAATAAGCAGCAAAATTTAGATATACGGAATCTGATAAAGAGTTTTTTCTAATGTGATTGAGTACCTTCAAAATTTTCTAATTCTACTGCAGGCTGCAGTGATATTCTAGTTCGAATACCACTACATTTCTAATCTAGACCTGTATGGGCCACCACTAAAAATGTGTCACGACCCGCACCCTAGAGTAAGGGCACGAGAAGTGGGTACATCCAGCCTACGCCGCAGTGTCGACGGTAGAACGCTGTCCTAGGACACAACATCTAACAATATAAAGTTAAACAGTTTATACTCCCCGAATGGGGGTGACATAGCGAAAGTAAACTCAATCACAACTAAGACAGATGATAAGATAGAAGATAGATAGATAATACTACTGAAAAGAATAGAAATCCACAAGTACATCCAGAGAGTCTAAGTGTCTAAGATAGATACATAACCCAAGTATCAAATAATACAATCATCCATAGAGTACTGAAAATGAAAACATCCTAGTCTAAAGGTGTGTCATCCACTGCTAGTGGGGCCTGCTGTTGGTCCAGGTCCAACATCTCATCCAAGGTAGCACCGTAATAGGTATCCACACCGACCTCCTCCTCGTTCTCTGTAATATTTTCAACAGGTACAGTCAGGACAGGAGCGAGCACAATACATCTCAACAGTTCATAGCAGGTTAGAAAATATAATCATGCAGTAAAGTAAGATACAGGAACTGAAAGAAAGTACATGATGTAAACAGAGAAAGCTATAATGGAAATATATACTGCAAATAGAGAACTATCAGTGGCTAGTGAGTCAGAGTACAATATAAACATGTGAATGGCATAGGAGATTCTGATGAGACACTAAGGAGGTGATCAGGTGAGATACTACTTGGATATTATTCACATGTCTACTTTTACTCTCCCGCACCCTCAATCAATACACAAGGATCCAGCCAGGTTATGTTATGATTCCATGCAAAGGCCCACAAGGGGTGATACATGGATAG